>JXCR01145752.1:670-25572 GCA_002079205.1 Phalaenopsis hybrid cultivar
ATATATATATATATATATATCAATACATGTTCTGCTTATTAGACCTTTCTTTCCATTTTATTGAGCACGTTTTAGTTTAGACTTACTTTCTATTGCATATTGTTCTGTCCTGATGAATACGTGTATATGTTTGTGATAGATATAATTTATGAACTATTTTTCTTTCTACTTATATTTTCTGTAGTGAATGTTATACATGTTTAAAATCAAGATTGGGGGTAGGATGAAAAATAAACTTTAAAGTTAGTATACTTCTTTTTTAGTATAATATTATTGCAAGCAAGTTTTAGGCTAGATTTACTTTCTCTTGTAGTCAGTCTATCATGATTGTACACTTGTATAAATTAGATAGAATGTTATAGTAGTTAGTAGATTCAATTTTTACTTTTTCTTCCTATACATTTTATGGAATTAAATGTAAAATAATTAAAAATTCAAGTTCGGGGGAAAGAAAATTTTCTTTTAAAAAGAAGTAAACTAAATTTTATTTGGCCTCAATTAACTATACTTTTAAAAAATTAATTTAACATGAGCAAGGGTATTAGAGTTTAACTTTAAATGACTATATTTATGTTTGTAAATATTATGGTAAATTTATGTAAAAGTTTTTAATAACGAAAGACAACTCTAAAGTTTAAGATGTTTGATATGATAAGATAAGACTAGATTTTTTTCTATTTTAAGTAAAGGAAATTGTATTTTGAAGTATTAAGAATTTTAGAATTTAATGTAAGAAGAAATAAAGGAAAATTTATGAAAAATCATAAATTAATATGAATTTATAAAGTGAAGAAAGTTAAGGAATTTTGACTTTAAGAAGAGGATAGTGAAGTTCAAAATTATTAAAGGCTATCTAATACTCACTTGAAAAACAAAAGAAAAGAAAGGATTTGAATGATTTTGAATAAAAAAAAGGAAGAAAAGGAAAAGAAAATAAAAAAAAGAATGTGAGGGGAAGCTTGAGGAGATGTCTAATCAAAAATTGGTTTCAATTGAATCTACTTAAGGAAAAGGCTTTATTACATTTTCTAAACTTGTATTTAAATATTAGTACTTTTACTAGTAAAGTTTTCATGAAGTTCTTTTTCATATGAATATTCTAAGTATCCTTGATATGACAATTTACAATTCTTCTTGAAATGAATAGAGATTAAAAAATCTTAGATTTGATTACTAAGTACTCTTAGACTTAGAATTTGAATATAAGTTATTAAAAGGTTTTGCTTAAATTTACTGTTTTATTTATGAAACTAAAGTATAGAATTTTATAAGTTAATGTCTATCTTAAGTCATAATTTTATGTACAAAAAGGGTTACTTGAGGACAAGTAAAGTTTAAGTTTGGGGGATTTTGATACGCATAAAAATTACTTACATTTTTATATATTTTTTATGCTCAATTTTAATGATTTTTAATGATATTACACTTTAAAGGAAGCTAATTTGCATATTTTTTGTTTCATGTACAAGAAATGGAATTTTGGAGAAAATGAAGCTAAAATGGTGCAATTTGGAATAAAAACGTGCAACAAAGAAAATTCTGACTTGACACAATTTGATATGTCTTTCTATGCTTAATCTACTTTCCATTTCTCAAATTTTTTTGAATGGAATTACACTTTGAAGAAAGGTTGTTTTCATGCTTATTTTCTAAGAATATCTGTTAGGAGCGAAACACAATTGAAATAAGGCAAAATGGAGCCGAAACAAAGCCAAATGAAGCAAAATGATGGAGTTGCTGCAGAGTGGTGCATGATGCACCAAACCGGCGCATGATGCGCCAAAATTCAGAGAACATGCACATGATGCGCTAGGGCCTACTTTTTTAGGATTAAGGTGGTTTGGGATGAATTTTGGTTGAATTTTCGAAGGGACACTTGTTTAAATACCCCTTAGAGTGATTCAATGCATTTAAACATTTTGGAAGGCTCTTTTATGAAGGGATATGTCTCTTGGATCAATGAACATGTCTTTTAAATGCAAAAGAGCTAACTTTTTAATAGAATTTTTGAGGAAATTTTGAATTCTTTTTGGAGGGAGTCAGCCTTTTATAAAAGAGAGGTTAAAGAGGAGTTTTGAGGGCATGAGTTTTTGTGGTGTGTGTGTGTGTGTGTGTGTGTGTGTGTGGCGTGAGAGTGAGAGGAAGGGCTTGGAGATTTTCTTCAAGGAATGTAAGAGGAGCGGGAAGGTGACAGATTTCTTCTTCATTACACTTCTAAGAAAGAATTGAGAGTGCTTGTAAAGAGAGAAAGACTTGAAGAGAACTTCTATAGATTTGCTCGGGAAGAATTGTGAGATAAGTTGTGTTCTTTTCTTTCTTTGTTTTGTAGACTAGTTTTTATATAAAAAATCTGTGTTTTGTCGTATCCTTCTCATGAATTTTGAGTAGTCTTTTTTATCCTTCACCCTACTTTAAGATATGTTTTTGTGAAGAATTGATTTTGTTTTATATGGTTTTCACTGTCAATAATTTAAGATGATTTAAACTCCGATCTTCATTTACTTTTTGATCTGACCAATTGAAATGTTAAAATGTGTTGAGAAGCATATGTTTTTAAAGGGTTATGATTTCTACAACATGAGAAGAATCACATTTGATTTCATGGCAGAGTATTTTAGCCTTAGACTTGGGTGTAAATAAATAGGGAAATATACTTTGTTGGATGCAGAATTGGAGATTTTCAGGTGACAGATTAAAATCCCCAATTTAGTCCAATTGATTGGAAACTAAGGCAAGATTGTTAGCCCTCTCATGAGAGAATAGTGGGAGCTCTAGAGTGGCAGCCAGTGTCCTCCTAGCCTAACCATGAAATTAGGGACCAAACTCTGGATTAGTTAATATTCTTCATGCACTTGGAAGAGGGTAAAGAGTAAGATTGCTCCAATTAGTACAAAATAATTTTATATATTTTTTAAAGGATTTTAATTTCTTCATAATTCATATACTCATTATAAAGGGCAAGGATGCTTTCTTAAATTTGAACACTTCATCACAAAAATTTGTTTAGTTTTCATATGTTTAGTTTTTTAATTTTGATATTAATTTAGTAAACTTAGTTCTTTTAGTTATATTTCTGTTAGCATTCATTAAACCCATTTTAAATTGTTTTTCTTATGCTAATTTTTATAGTTTGCATATTGTTATAAGAACTTTCATCTTCCAAACTAATGCTTGATAGTAGTAGACTAGAATTAGCCTAAGGAATTTCTTACCGCACTTCTCTGTGAGACTCATACTGGTGATTTTAAAGAAAGCCCTATATTAGTTGAAGTGATTCGTGTACTTGCGTAAAACCACTTGTGTGTGAACTATTTTATATATTTTAATGACATTTTTATTTTGCATATTAAATACTTAATATAAATTGGGTCAAGTTTCTGGCCATATTTTTTAAAGCAAAATTGATGTGTGTTGACCTCACTTTTGGTTCAGGATTAATTTTTCCTCTTTAGTAGCCTAAGTTCTAGCCATAGGACTTTCCTATTGACTATTCTTAGAAACACATGGAACCCTCACCATTAGAAATTCTACACTCTTCTCTACTCAACTTGGAATTCCACATAAGGAACCCTCACCATTAGAAATTCTACACTCCTCTTTACTCAACTTGAAGTTCAACATATTAGGAACCCTCACCATTCCCAAACTCTTCTCTACTCAACTTGAAGTTCCACATATTGGTCCTAACCTCTACCACTTAGTAGGCTTCTTCTCTACTCAACTTGAAGTTCCACATGTTGGTCTCAACCTCTAAATACTTAGTAGGTGACTTTACTCAGCTTGAAGTTTCACATATTGGTCCTAACCTCTAGCACTTAGTAGGTGGGGTCATTAAGGGGGAACTCAAGATGAGTCACCCTTAGGACTATCGGACCTTAGGGTTGACCATGGGTGTTGGTCTAGGGCTTAAGGTACATACTTGCACTCACAATCATTCACTATCCTAAAATTAAACTTCTAGACTTTGATCCCTTAATACTTTTGGGAGACTCATGTAGGTGGTCCCCTAAACCCATTAGCCCTAGGCTATGGTTTGGCTAAGATCACTACATAGAGTATTGATCCGTTGGTCCATGGCGTATTGATGGTGGTTGGTACTCTAACTCTAACAAGATACCCAACTTATCTTTTTGCCCCTAAATTCCCCCAAATTACCTAGATACCTTTAGGACCTCAAATTTGGCCAAAATTCCCAAATCTACCCAAAATACCTAACTTGGTTCAAAAATCATTTCAAACACCTTGAAAACACCCAAACTACACAAAATCACCAAATTTTCCAAATTACCGAAAGTGCTCCCTCCTTATCCTAAATTCCAAAAATTCTAAAAATTCTCAAAACCTCACCAGAAATACAAGAACCATCTACAAAATTTAGTCTGAACTGCCTTTAAGACTTCCCTATGTGCAAGAACTCTAAAATTACTGCCGCCATGGGACCCGCTAAACCTACTATCCTCGCTGCTACTAATGGGGAAGAAGTAATGATTATTGACGATCTGGCTAAGGGATTAACTATCCCACCACCCGTGTTTGAAATCGGATCAAGTTCAAGGAGTACCGCTGACCCAAACAAAAAAGAGGAACTACAAAGAAGAGTTCAAAGGGCCATCAAAGCCCAGGCTCCCAAGGAGACACCCGTTGAGGAGGAGCCTCATCAAGTTGAAGAAGTGTTACCAAAAATTTATCCACTCCTACGAGGAAGTATATTCCATCCTCTAATGGATACCGATGGATATGAGAGTATCCAGAGAATCGCCGCCGCATTACCACCACTTCATGGACATGGCGAGGAGAGAAAGAAGTTCACTTCTATCACCCGAGTTAGTGCAGTTTTCAAAAGGCTAGCTACCAAAGAAGGATGTCCAATTAGCGAGTTACTTAAACGATTAGGAGATGCAATTTCCCCTTGCATGAAAAAGAATATTTTGAAGGGCGTTAAATCTACCAGGCAGTCATACAAGACAACTGGAGTGCCACCTATTCGCATCCCCATTTGGTTCCGTTTAGGTAACAGAGTTGATAACACATTGATTACTACTGATTATACCACCACCAGAACCACAGGTCGTCAATCGGTTAAGTCGAGACCGGGTCCAAAAACCTTACCCGTCACCCATTATAGAGATATTTCTACAATCCCGAAGGCAAAGACAAGACGATTACCTGGGACTATAGCCAGTCTACACCATCGGGAGCATACTTTCCCTCGACATACTAATGTTTCTACTAAGACACTCCGTCCTGAGACATCATCGTCAAAAAAGAAAAAGGTATGGGTACCCAAGGTCGTTGCACCGATACAGTCCGGTGAACCCGTGGGACAAGAATAGGAAATGAAATCAGGGTCTGAACTATATGACATCATTGTAATAATAGCAAGCGAGATGGAGGAAAAAGTAGAGGATGTCCATCAGGGTCCTTCAGATCTTAAAGCGATCAAGGAATCAATAATTGAAGAGAAAGTTGAGAAACTCAGAATCGAGATTTTCGAGTTAGCTCGAGAGCACGGAGTTTTCATCGATAGTAATGATGAAGATTTTGATTACAATGATTACTTGGATGAATATTTCATAGATGTCCATGTAAATGAAAAAAGATCCGCCACATCTACGCGCGAGGGTCAACCTCACACCGAAGAGAACGCCATAGATGAGCTGTGTAGGGTTGTTCTCCTAAGGTATGACCAAGTTAGTCTACTAGAGAAAACAATAGAAGAGATGACCACAACCATGATTGTTTCACAAGCGCCGCAATTGGCTTCTCCAGAGATCAATCAGTCAAAAATCATACACATCATAGATGAAAGAAGAGAGGTTACTTTAGCATATAGAGATGACCAACATAGAAAGGATTCTCCATCAGGTGCTATACTAGAAAAGGAATTTAAGCAAATGGTTGAACAAGTGCGAGATGCTTTAACCCAATCTAAAGGTGGTGCATTGGTTCTAAAGGGTAGACCTTACCCAGAGGAATTTGATGTTTTGCCTTTCCCCAAGGGTTTTGTGGCCCTAAACTTCAAGATATTTGATGGGACTAGGAATCCCAGGCAACATATAGCACATTTTCAAGCCAGCTGTGGCAACATGAGAAATAGTGAAGCTCTACTCTTCCAGCAGTTCGTCAGCAACTTGTCAAGAATTTGGTCGGGTCAATCTCCCCAATCGATCCGTATCCTGGAACAGATGGATGGAGTACAACTTGTGATGAACTCAAGAGGATCTTCAATCAAATACAGGATCCATCAAAACAATCTTCTGCATATACCAGAGAAGAAGAATGGAATGAGGTTTGGAGCAGATCAACCAAGAGAATACTGAACAAGATCCAGTCTGCATCAAAGCGAACCTCCTTTCAGGGTCTGCAGCATACCAAGCCCGAGATGAAGGTTTCGTCAAGAGAGCCATCATCGTCAAGGACAAAGAACAAGAAGAGAAGCATCACTACAAAGATTGATAGCACGAGGGGTAGGATAGGGGCTACCTCTACTAGATTAGTTGTCTCGGATTCAAGGAAGAAAATACTCGAACCCTTGACTTTGTATCATTATCTTTTTATCCCTCTAGGGTCATATGAATATAATGATTGTGATTTTAGCTACGTTTTAACTATTTTTGTTTATAATAAAACTGATTATGAGCAATCTGACTTCAATCTCGATCCTCAAATCGTACTCAAGTCTGATGAACTCATTATCAAGTCCAAAGAAGACATCAATGATACCGTTTACAACACCACCAATAACGAGGAACCAATTCTCGAGCATCATGGTACACCTTTTACAATCAATTTAGATCTTTTTGACAAAATGAAGGAGGCAACGTAAGATTCAACAATGATATCTTAAGAAGAAGAAATCACAGAGATTAATTTGAGGAGCGAAAAAAGTGTTACCACCAAGAACAACTCCAACAAATAAAGGAAAGCAGATAACGACTCAAGAAGAGATACCCCCACCTCCACCAGTGGAAGAACTGCATGATCAAGACAAAATTGAAGGAACATACAAAGTAGACTACAACGTGCTTGCTCATCTTTGGAAGTTGCCGACCCGATTAAGTATCTAAGAAGCTCTGATCCTGTCAAAGGAGATGAGAGAGTTTCTGGTTACACCTTTGCTTGACCCAAAAATTTGCTTAGCTCAGTTGGCTAGTACATTCTCAGATGAAGTTTGTTCGTTGAAAGAACAACATGGGGCAACCTTCACAGACAAAGACTTGTTGCTCGGTACCGCCGACCACAATCGTCCACTCTATATCTCTGTCAACATCGGCAAATTTGTGTTGTCCAGAATTTTAGTAGATCCTGGAGCATCTCTTAACTTGATGAGCCTAAGAACATTGGCCTATTTGGATATTGAAGCTCAAGAGCTTATGATTGATAAAATGATTTTAAGAGGATTCAACCAAATGGAGAAAGAGCCCTTGGATCAATTACATTACTTATGAAGGTTGGAGAACTTGTGCCAACCGCTAAAGTTCATATCATCAATGCCGAGACCTATTTTAATGCTCTGTTGGGTCGACCATGGATTTATGAGCACAATATGGTTCCATCATCTCTACACCTGTGCACTAAATGTTGCAAAGATGGTCAAGAAAATTGCATCAAAGGAGACCTACAACCATTTTCAGTACATGAAGTTGATATCCATGAAGATGTTGTCTACTACACGCCTCCAAAGAGGATTGTCTTCTCTTGTAAAGTTATCACAAATAAAGATAAAGATTCAGAAGAGTTACAAAGAGCAGGCCATTCAACTCTGCTTCAACAATCTTTCACCACTCCCTTACAACGAGTTGGTGAAGGTTCTTTTAGTTCGCGTACCCGAGGTCGAGGCCGAGGACGTGGATGAGGAAAGATCAATTTAATTGTTAAACAGACTAGGCCAACCATCAATGTTGGTGATGAAGACAGTTCTGAAGATGAGATAATGATGACAAGATGGAAGAGACCTCAGCACGAGATATCCCTAGAAGATACAGAGAAAAATGAATACAAAACAATGTATGATCGGATAAACCACTGTGTGAATGTTATGGTCCTTACTCCAATTCTCCCTCAAAAGGTCGAGAGTTTAGAGGTCAAGGAAGTTCATAGTGTTGGTTCAAAGCCGACCAAATTTTACCATGCTTCTACCTCTACTGAGCTTGAAAAACATGTAAATTTGGATGATGTTTCTAATGAATTAATGGAATTGCCTATTGGTTACTTCTCTCCTTGTGTTCAAAAGTTAATTCAACGGGGACACTTACCAAAACAAATGCCAAAATATAAATTTCAACTTTTTGAAAAATTATGGAATGATAAAAGTCGAACTCCAAATTCAGGATATGGTACAGTCAGACGAGTCGATGATTCTGAATTTTGCATGGTTGTTACTGGTTAGTCAGAAGAGGATTGCCTCAACATAGAGAATGACTCTACTGATCAACTAATAGAAGACGCTCCCCCATAATTTGAGGAGGAAATTAAATCTACCATTGATGAATTGAAAGAGATTAACCTCCGGACTAAAGAACAACCACGACCTACATTTATAAGTTCTCTACTCAATGACGAAGAATCTACATAATTGATCAAATTATTAACAGAATTCAAAGATTGCTTCACATGAAGCTACGACAATATGCCAGGACTGTCCGCAGAGGTTGCAGTTCATAAACTCGGGGTGGACAAGAATATAACCCCAATAAAACAAGCTCCCAAGAGACTGCGCCTCAAAATAGAGCAACAAGTCATCGCCGAGGTGAAGAAATTAATAGACACCGACTTTGTGAAAGAAGAGCATCACCCCATGTGGTTAGCTAATGTTGTACCTGCTAAGAAGAAAAACAGACAGATCCATGTTTGTGTCAATTTCAGGGATTTGAACAAAGCATGACCAAAAGACGAATTTTCACTACCCATACCAGAGATTATGGATCACTTCAACACATGAAATTTTCTCCTTCATGGACGGATTGTCGGGATACAACCAAATCAAGATGGCTCTCGAGGATGCAGTACTTACAACCTTCAAAACACTGATTGGAATTTTCTGCTACACAGTGATGTGTTCGGCCTAAAGAATGCCGAAGCAACATATCAGCGCGCAATGACGAAGATTTTTTACGACATCATTCACAACCAAGTAGAATACACCGTGGATGATTTGGTCATCAAAAGTAAACAAAAAATAGACCATTTAAATGATTTGAGGATTGTGTTTGAAAGGTTACGATGATATGACCTTAAAATGAATCCCTTAAAGTGCGCCTTTGACGTTACCACTGGGAAATTTCTAGGATTTGTTGTCCGTAATCGGGGAATCGAGATTTATCTGGATAAAATTAAAGCTATCTTGGAAATTCTTCCTCCTAAAACCTTAAAACAATTATGTTCCTTCTAGTGGAAGTTGGCATATCTGAGATGCTTTATTTCTAATCTCTCAGGTAGGTGTCATCCTTTCTCGGCATTAATTGAAAAAGACGTCAAATTCATTTTGGAAGAGAAATGCCAACGGGCTTTCGAAGATGTTAAAAAATATTTAATGACACCTCCTATTTTAGCAACCCCTATCCCAGGGAAACCGTTGATACTTTATACCGCGACCTTAGACGATTCTCTTGAAGCCCTTTTAGCCCAAGTCAACGATGAGGGTAAAGAAAATGCACTCTACTACTTTAGTCGTCACCTAATACTGGTAGAGATAAGATATCCACCTATTGAGAAGCATTGTCTAGCATTGATTTTTACCGCCCAAAAGCTTAGAAATTATATGCTTTCTCATAAGATTACCCTGATCTTGAAAGTTAATCCATTGCAATATCTTATGACTCGACCAACACTCTCCGGACATTTAGCAAGATGGTCAATGATATTATTGCAATTTGATATAACTTTTGTTCCCCTCCGTGCTATCAAGGGATAGATACTGGCAGAATTTCTCGCTGCACACTCACTCTCAGCTGGGTCCTCTCTCAATGATGAGTTACCAAACAAGCAAATACTACCAATGGAATTTTCCAATGAGCAACGCTGGAAAATGTACTTTGATGGCACTTCGTCGGCCAAAAAAGGCAGAGGATCGGGCACAGTTATACCATGTAAAGCAAGGATCGGTTTGTTCTTTATCACGCCAGATAAGGGTATGTTGAGGTTCTCATACCACCTGATAGAGTTGTGCACCAACAATGAAGTAGAATATGAAGCTTTAATCACCTGATTGTGAATAGCAATCTCAATGGATATAACAAACAATGTCATCTATGGTGACTCCCAACTCGTCATCTAGCAAGTCGTCGGACAATACAAAATTTTGAAACCAAGATTAGCAGAATATCATTAGTACACAATGAAGCTGTTGGAGGATATCCCTGATGTGACTTTCTACAGGCTTCCTAGGGGAGATAATGCCCATGCTGACGCTCTAGCAAAACTTGCTAAGGAGCTAGCGTGTCCCCCGGAGGATTCCACTGAAATCACAATACAAGAAAGATATTTCTTGTTATAAATTGACCTCAAAACTTTACACAATCTTGGAAAATAAGAAACAATAAATACAATTACAAACATCAATGAAGATTGGCGCAAGCCATTAATAGAATATTTACATACTGGAAAACTGCCATAAGACAAGTATGAAGCACACCATATCACAAGAAGGTCCATGTCTTACGCCCTGGTGGGAAACGTTCTATACAGAAGATCAGTCAACCAGATGTGGCTACGGTGTTTGAGTTAAGTTGAAGCACATAATATTGTCAAAGAAGTACATGCCGGATTGTGTGGCACTCACCAGTCAGGGCCGAAAATGAAAATGAAGATCAAAAGACTCGGTTATTATTGGCTAACAATGATGTCTGACTGCATGGATGCAACCAGAAAATGTCATCAATTCCAAGTGCATGGGGTGGTCTTACACCAGCCTCCGAATGTGCTACACCCAACTGTCACCCGTGGCCATTCGAATGTTGGGGCACATACATAATAGATCCGATAGACCCTCCATCTTCCAAAGGACACAGGTTTATAGTTGCCTCTACAGATTACTTCTCCAAATAGGCAGAGGCAGTACCGTTACGTGAGGTTATGACACAACACATCCATCAATTTTTTAAAAGCCAAATTGTTTATTGTTTCATAGTACCGTGAAGAATAATTTCCGACAATGAGACAGCTTTCAGAAGCATAATTATCAATAATTTAGTCAAAAGACATGGGATATATTGTAGATACTCTACAATTTACTATCCCAAAGAAAATGGTCTGGCTGAAGCCTTCAACAAAACATTGGTACATATTTTAAAGAAAACACTAGATGAAAACAAAAGAGATTGGCACAACAAACTATTAGAAGCCTTGTGGGCATATTGGACGACTTTTAGGACTCCCACTCAGTGTACACCCTATATGCTTATGTACAGATTTGAGGTCGTGCTACCACTTTATTATAGGAGGTAGTGGATCTACCTGGCAAAATGTCTATGACCGGGTCCAAATTTTGTAATAAAAATTTTAAGCATTGGGACTCACAAAATTTAAACAAAATTCATACATAAAATAAACAATTCATTTCACTAAAATAAGCTTAAATTTACCTCAATAAATACTTTGTTTTGTTCTTATTCATGCCAAGTTTCGGCCCACTGACGTTTTTCCTTTCGTCTGTAGAAAAATATTGGGACAGAGGCTAATCTTTGCTTCCAAGGATGGGTGGAGCCTCGCACTAAATGAGGAGATGGTGCTGCAGGGCAGTACCATAGACTTCAACATGGACTTTAACCAGGTCGACATGGACTACGAAGGTCCTCTCATGAATGTAATCAGCTGTAGGGAGAAAGGGAGATTGCCTTCCCTACTGAGGGTGACCGCCAGAGATAATGAATCATGCAAAGGCAAGAACGTGATAATAGAGAAAGATCCAATGGAAGGGCCCAACAGTCTGCCCTCCATGGTAGCTACACCAGCTGAAGGTTTAGTAGCTGCCAATAACCAACGACTACCAGATTCTTTGCTTTGCAAGATGCAACGCAGAAACGCTAGCTGCAAGAAACAGAGGGCTTTTCTACGAGAAGAACGCAGACTTCAGAGAGAGAAAAACAACTTACTCACCCCTATTTCTGAGGGGCATATTTATGATCCAGACATGAAAGAAACTTTTACCAGCCTACCTACCATAGATGAAGAACTGAGGTTCATAACATAGCCAGAGACACCTTCAGCTTCAGATGTTTTATGCAAGGGTTGCCCGACGTGCAACGCTGAAATACCTGCAGGGACATCAGCCATAGGGGCGTTTGTAGAATGCCCAGATTGCAATATTCTACATTTACAATGCTTTAGTACATTAGAAGAGTATACCTTCAGCACTGATGGGTCTCATACTTTAGATTTTATGATGGATGAGTCATACGTCGCACTAGGGATATATTAGTATATACCATGGAGCCCAGGGGCGTACATCCCGCAAGATGCCGAGTCTTTTGTTCCAGATCAGTCAGCGCTAGTTTGGGTTTCCTGCTGATGTTCAGAGGGAGGAACGCCCGCGACAACTACCTACTTCTAGTACGATGGAGTACTACAAAATAAACAAAGTAAATAAAAGAGAATTTCAATTTTATGAAGAAGTCCAAGGAAGAATTGTCAACATACTGGAAGGCCTGGAGCTGCATACCAGGGTTTTCTCCGAGAGTTATGAAAGAAGCATTCACGACTGCATCTTTGATTTGATGGATAGAGGTCGAGCAGGCCTTCTCATGGAAAGAACATACTCTGAGCCAAAGAAATGGATGAGAGAAAAAGCAAGAATCACCATTCAGTGTTGATGTTAAATTTTTACAAATGAAAGATAGGGAAATCCGCCAGGGATCCTTAGACATGACCAGGTAGATCCACTACCTCCTATAATAAAGTGGATGATCAAGAAAATGGTTAGATGGAGCATACTTCCAGCTACCTACATCCCAAATAGTTGTATCATCAACATATATGATGAGGGAGACTCCATACCTCCTCACATTAATCATCATGATTTTGTAAGACCCTTCTACACGGTCTCATTTATGAGCAAGAGCAATATATTCTTTAGGAAAGAGATTGATATTGTCAGCCCTGGTGAGTTCATAGGAACTGTAGAGATTTCGCTACCAGTTGGTTTAGTTTTGGTTCTGAAAAGAAATGCGGCAGATGTTGCCAAACATTGCATTCCAGGGGTACGACACCGTAGGGTGTCTGTGACCTTCCGTAGGATGGATGATAGCAAAATATCAAATGGATTTCAACCAGACCTGGAACTGGAAGAGCTACTACCATACGAGCTATGAGAGGGTTGTACCTAAAATTACATGCAAATGGAACTCTTATCCTAGAGCATAGTTTAGAAGTTCTGCTCGATTAGGAGCTCGTCGTACCTGATACAGAAGGTCAGAGGGTTCACTTTCCTTTTTTATAGCAATATGATATGTATCTGATATACTCAGCCTACAATGTATTCATGGCATGAGATGATTTGAATGACTTTAACATGCACTATATATTGTATCTTTTTACGCGTTAGCCTATGTTTGATCTGTGACATCTTTATTGGAGCAGATTAATGGAAATTTCTCTTAGAAATGTGCCTTTTTGTCAGTTGTCTTTTTGTGCAATGTATGGAAGCCACAAACCATGTGTTGGTTCAGAATTTCAATGAATAGAGAATGAAACAACAAATCTTTAACAATGAATAAAATTCAAGTACAAATAATCACAAATGAATAAACAACACAATAAATTTCTTTTGAAAATCAACCAATTAAAACTTAAACTTTTAAAGACATAGTTTGAAAATTTTAAATGTGATAAAAACAAGAAGAAAAGAAATTGAATCTATTGAGAGGATTCTCTCAGTTTCAGAGTTTCTTACTCTTTGTGCCTGCAACACAACCATCTTTATCTGCATTAACTCTCTTCACATCCCCTCAAAATTTCACATTCTGCACAAAACCCCCACAAAACTCTACGAATCTTCTTCAACAAAATCAACCTTTTTACATGATACATTTCTGCAAATTCAACATCACAAACTATATGCACTGTTTTCATATGAATCTCGGAGTCAGTATCCAAATTTTGACTCCCCATCTTTGAGATTGGTATAAGACCCCTTTAATGGAGCAGGCAACCTATCCTTAATCTTTGAGGTCGGTCCCTGACTTTCGACTCTCTTTTCCAAAATGATAACTAAAATTCAATTCTCATTTCTGAATCAGTACCTAAATTCAGATTCCTTCACATATTCTCATATTCTGTTCACATATTCCCCACAAATTCACATGTGTGAATCTGCATGTTTTCTGTATAAGAGCACATATATTTCCTTGTCACCTCTTGGGTTGGATGTGAGTCCTAGTGCTTTCCTTCCTAACGTAACGCGCATATTTTGTTATTACCTCTTAATTTGGATGTGAGTCCTAGTGCTTTCCTTCTCAATGCAGCACATATATTCCCTTGTCACCATTTTGGTTGGATGTGAGTCCTAGTGCTTTCCTTCCAAACGTGACGCACACATATTTTCTTGTTACCTCCTGAGATGGATGTGAGTCCTAGTGCTTTCCTTCTCAATGTAGTACATATTCCCTTATCACTGCTCGGGTTGGATGTGAGTCCTAGTGCTTTCCTTCCTAACGTGACACACACATATTTTCTTGTTACCTATAGAGTTGATGTGAGTCCTAGTGCTTTCCTTCTTAATGTAGCACATATATACCCTTGTCACTGCTTGGGTTGGACGTGACTCCTAGTGCTTTCCTTCCTAATGTGACGCACACATACTTTCTTGTTACCTCTTGAGTTGGATGTGAGTCCTAGTGCTTTCCTTCTCAATGTAGCACATGTATTCTCTTATCACCTCTTGGGTTGGATGTGAGTCATAGTGCTTTCCTTCCTAACTTGACGCACACATATTTTCTTGTTACCTATTGAGTTGGATGTGAGTCCTAGTGTTTTCCTTCTCGATGTAACATATATATTCTCTTCTCACCTCTTGGTTGGATGTGAGTCCTAGTGCTTTCCTTCCTAACATGATGCATGTACTTTCTTGCTACCTATTGAGTTGGATGTGAGTCCTAATGCTTCCCTCCTCATTGTAACAGATATTTTCTTCATCATCGCTTGGGTTGGATGTGAGTCTCAGTGCTTTCCTTCCTAACGTGACATATATATTCTCCCTGTCACATGTCAGTTTGAATATAACTCCCTAGTGATAACTCTAACTGGTACAGTCCTTTCTTTCTGGAGACATATCCTTAATAGTTATTGTCTTCTACACTAATATTACCCTTTGGAGCCGGCTGTAAGCCTCTGTGTTTTCCATCTTGATTGGGTCCTCCCACACAATCCTATTCTCATATTTTGAAATAAGTTTCAAGACCATCTTAAATGGATTATGGCATCTGATTTTTATTTACGGATTGATACACAAATTTCAAATCACACCTCGAGGTCAGCACTTATATACTGACTCCCATCCTTTATAAATACCTGAAATTTCATAACTCAAAATTCACTCTCTGATCCTCTGTGAGAGTCCCTACTCCTTGATTTCAATCAGACGATCATCTGATAATTCCTCAGCAGAAGCAAATCACACACACTACTCTACTCATACTTTTGGGTCTATTAACTTAAAAGTTTGTATTTGCTTTTGTTGATCTTGTCGGTCAACACCAATACGAACGGTGTGCTTGCTCAGCACACCACACCTATTGGGGGTCCATTTGTTGACCACACTTTTGGTTGAGATTTAGTTTTTCCTCTTTAGTAGCCTATGGTTTAGCCATAGGACTTTCCTATTGACTATTCTTAGAAAACTAGACAAGGAACCCTCACCATTAGCCCAAACTCTTCTCTACTCAACTTGAAGTTCCACATATTGGTCCTAACCTCTACCACTTAGTAGGCTTCTTCTCTACTCAACTTGAAGTTCCACATGTTGGTCTCAACCTCTAAATACTTAGTAGGTGACATTGGTGCTAACCTCTAGCACTTAGTAGGTGGGTTCATTATTGGGAACTCAAAATGAGTCACCCTTAGGACTGTTGGACCTTAGGGTTGACCCTGGGTGTTGGTTTAGGGCTTACGGTACATACTTGCACTCACAATCACTCACTATTCTAAACATAAACTTCTAGGCTTTGATCCCTTGATACTTTTGGGAGACTCATGTAGGTGGTTGACCAAAGGAAAATATGTGGAGATTTTCATACCTATTTTAGACTTTTTTTTATGATATTTCACTTTAAAGTATGGTTTTTTTATGTTTTGTTGCAGGTATGTTAAATTATGGTCATTGGAGCAAAAAGATGCAAAAAAGAGCAAATTTAGAGTGAAAAGGACCAAAAATATGAAGATCTAAACTAGGGTACCGACGGCGAGCCCAACGACATCGATGACAAGATTTTCTTGAGAGTCTAAATCAAATATTTTAGAAGGCCCACCGACGGTGCCCTCGAGGCCGCCGATGGTGAGATTGGCGGTTATCTCAACGAGGCATTGAATGTGGACGACTTTTAGAGGGATGCTTAGGGAACTCTTGGAAAAACTCTTCTACAACTTTAAAAGAAGATTTTGACCAAAAATAGAAGTGGGTTTATGGAGATTCAAGAGGTTTAGAGAAGTTCAAGAGCCCCAGTAGAGCGTAGAGAGTTTAATTTAGGGTTAGATTGTGAGGAATTCTTTGAGAGATTGTAAGAGTGGAGGGAAAGTGAGAGATTTCTTCCTCCTTCCACTTCGAAGAAGAATTCTGTGTGCTGTAAAGAAAGAAAGAGATTCAGAGGAACTTCGAGGAGCGTTTCAAAGAAGAATTTAGTGTGCTGTAAAGAAAGGAAGAGATTCAGATGAACTTCAAGGAGTTTCCCTAGGGAGGAATTAGAGATAAATGTTATTTAATTGTTGTAGTTTGTATGAGTTTACTTTTATATATAAATTTTGAGTTTTGTTGTATCTTCCCCATGAGTTCTGAGTAGTTTTCTTTGTCTTTCTCCTTGTCTTGAGATTTTGTGAAATGGTGACCATGAGTTCTAAGTAGTTTTCTCTGTCTTTCTCCTTATCTTGAGATTTTGTGAAATGGTGATTTGTAATGGTTGAGCCTTGAGAATGTTAAGAAGTTGTGATGACCTTTTCACTTCGATCTTAATTTACTTTCAATCTAGACATATGATTTATTAAAATATGTTGAGTTTTGCAACTAAAGTGAAGATTACATCCAAGATTCAGAGAGGTCGAAGCCATTGGAAGTTGAGTGTAAATAAAAAGGAAAATAAAACTATCGGGTGTAGAATTTGATATTTTAGAGTGATAGATTAAAATCCTCAATTCGGTCCTATCGTTTGGGTGATGAAGTGTAGAGGTTAGCCCTAGGCGAAGGAAACGTAGGGGCTCCGAAGTGAGATCTGGTATCCTCCCAGCCTAGCCGCAGATTCAGTAACTAAGCATAGGGTTATTCAATGTTCTTTATGCCTGGACCAAATGGAAAAGAATAGGTATGCTCCTATTTGGCACAATCTAATTTGAACTGATCCACTTTATCCATTCACTTTAATTTCTTGACAAGGAGAAGGATGCTTTCTTATATATAGAAAGTCACATTAGAAACTTTATTAGTAGAATTGGTTATTTAAGAGTTATTAAAATTATATATTTATTTCAATTGTCTATTAGTGACAGATAAGCAATTTGAATTCCATTGTTGCGATTAACTCTAAAATCATAGTTCGTATCCTCTAATATTACTCCCTATGGAATCGATATCTAGGACTCCATTAGAGCCCTGTATTACTTGAGCGATATGTATACTTGTGTTGATAAGTGTGACTTTATCATTATTAAGTATTTTATATATACATCTTTATCATATTTATAACCGTTGTTAAGTTTTTGGTGTTATTATCGGGAAGTTAAATCTTCTAGCAGTAGTATTAAATTCTTATATTTTTAAGCATATATAAAGTCGATGTAAGTTTTTTGCGCTGTTGCCGAGGAGTAAACAAGAATCATAATTAGAGTAACGAACAAATTAGGACTATTAGAAAATTTTTACTGGAATTGCAACTTATTTTCATATTTAGTTAACTATTTTTCTATCTAATGATTTCAAATGTATGCGTAAATTTGGACCTGAAAATCTTATACCCTATGATTCGAAATTAGAATGCACTGTTAGAAGAATTAGAAGACTAAGAAGAGAACCTAGAAATTTTGAAAGATGGCAAAACAACGTGTACAATCAAGGAATACAAAACGAACACCAACCTAGGCCTCTACGAGATTATGCAAATCCTACAACAAATGAAGTTCACTTAATTATCCAAAATCCTGATGTAGCTGTTAATTCATTTGAGCTTAAACCTGTTATTATCCAAATGGTACAAAATAATCAATTCGAAGGTACACTGAATGAATATCCTAATTTACACCTCACTAGTTTTTTAGAAATTTATGCTACCTTTAAATATGACAGAGTTTCAAACGATGTTATTAGACAGGCTTTTTCCTTTTTCACTTAGGGATAAGGCTAAGAGGTGGTTAAAGTTGTTAGCACCTGGATCTATTAGAACTTGGGGAAAATTTTCACAGAAATTTCTATTCAAATATTTACCTCCATCCAAAACTGCTAAACTTAGAAATGACATAACATCGATTTGTCAGATTGGTGGAGAGTCGATATATGAAGCCTGGGAGAGATTTAAAGATCTTCTTAGAAAGTGACCTCATCATTCATTACCAGATTGGTTGATAATTCAAATTTTTTATAATGAATTAGTGGGATCACTTAGATCAATTATAGATGATGCGGCTGGTGGTTCTTTAATGTCAAAACCTTTTGATGAGGTTTATTCATTAATAGAAGAGATAGCTACCAAAAATTTTCAATGGCTCTCTGAAAGGGTAAATCCTAAAAGAGTAGCTAGTAACCATGATTCTGATGCAATATCTATGTTAGCTTCACAGATTGCTGCAATATCAAAGAAATTAGATCATTATGGAAAGAATTATTCTCCAACACCTACTATAATGGAAGACAATTCATCTTGGCAATTTATGGATGTTCAACCTTCATATGAGACTTTAAATGCTATTAATAATAGACCCAACAACCCTTATTCAAACTATTATAACCCCACATGAGACTTTAAATGTTATTAATAGACCCAACAACCCTTATTCAAACTATTATAACCCAGGTAGGGAAGAATCATCCAAATTTTAATCGGAATGACAATTCTTCTACAAATCAACAATGGGCGAACAACCCAATGAACCCAATAGGAAATTCATCCAACCAAGGAAATGTTAATTATAGACCTTATCCTCCAGGATTTAATAGTAACCCTCAATTTAAGGAAAAGAAGTTGTCTATGGAAGAGATTATATTAAACATGGGTCAACAATTACAGAATCAAGGAAATCAATTACAAATTCAAGGAAAGCAGTTAAAAAATCAAGGAACTGCTATTAAGAAAATTGAAAATCAATTAGGGCATATCGCTACTGCGCTCAGTAACCGAACATTAGGAACTTTTTCTAGTACTATGGAACTAAATCCTAAAGATCAAGAAAAAGAAAAAATAAAAGTGATACAATTACGAAGTGGAAAAGAATTAGAAATAAGAGTGCAGAAAGAAACGCAAATTGAAAAAGAGAAAGTGGATACAGAAAAAGAAAAGGATCAAGAATACCCAAATTTTGAATATCCACTTACACTAATGAAAATTACTGTAAAGAAACCTTCACCACCATTTCCTCAAAGATTGAAGCAACACAAAAAGAATAAACAATTTTTCAAGTTTTTATAAATTCTTAAGAAATTAACGGTAAATATTCCCTTCGTAGAAGCTTTAGAGCAAATGCCCATTTATGTGAAGTTTATGAAAGATATTTTGAACAAGAAAAGGAAGTTCACTCATAATGAGACTGTTGCACTTAACAAAGAATATAGTGCAATTATTCAGAAAAAGCTTCATGAAAAATTAAAAGATCCACGCAGTTTCACTATACCTTGCGCTATCGGTGCAAAATTTTACGGAAGAGCTTTATGTGATTTGGGAGCCAACATTAATCTTATGCATCTATTAATCTTCAACAGATTAAGATTAGGAGAAGTCTCACCTACTTCTGTAACTCTTCAGTTAGCGGATCATTCAGTTACTTATTCTAAGGGAGTTATAGAAGATGTGTTAGTAAAAGTTGATAAATTTATCTTTGATGTGGTTTTTATTGTTTTAGATAAGGAGGAAGATAAAGAAATACCTATAATTTTAGGGAGACCGTTTTTAGCTACTGGAGAAGCTATGAAAGATGTTCAAAAGAGAGAATTAACTATGAGAGTAAATAATCAAGAAGTGACTTTTAACATTTTGAAATCTATGAAATACGTTACTGTTGAAATAGATAATGAATGTTTTTGCATGGAAATTAGTGAACATCTAATGAACAAGAATTTAAAGAACATTTTGAAGAGAAAGAACAATTTGAAGATAGTGATGAAGTTATTTTGGATGAAATAGAAAATGAAGAATTAGATTATGTTCAGGAAAGATTTGAGATGTTGGATATTACAGGAAATGCTGATAAGAATCTAGTTCCGTCAATTATAAAACCACCTGAACTTGAGTTGAAAATATTGCCTAACCACTTGAAGTATGTGTTTCTGGGAAACTCATCTACACTACCTGTTATTATATTTTCAGAATTAAATGATTTTAAAGAACAAAGACTTTTGGATACATTAAAAAGATATAAGGAAGCTTTTCGTTGGACCTTAGCTGATATTAAGGGAATCAATCATTCGATCTATATTCACAGAATTATACTAGATGAACAATATAAACCAAGAGTTGATCCACAAAGGAGATTAAACCCGATAATGAAAGAAGTAGTCAAGAAGGAAATTTTGAAATAGTTGGACACTGGAATTATATATCTTATTTTAGACATTGCTTGGGTAAGTCCAATTCATTGTGTTCCTAAGAAAGGAGGAGTGATTGTTTAAACAAATAAGAATAATGAATTAATATCTATCAGACAAGTTACTGGGTGGTGTATTTTCATTGATTATAGAAAATTAAACACTGTCACTAGGAAAGATTACTTCCCTTTACAATTTTTAGACCAAATAGTATATGAACTTGCTGGGCACAAATATTTTTGTTTTTTAGATGGATATACTGGTTACCATCAAAATCCTATTTCTCCTGAGGATCAAGAAAAGACAACATTTACTAGTCCTTTCGGAACTTTTGCTTTTCGAAGAATGCCTTTAGGATTATGTAATGCACCTGCAATATTCCAGAGACGTATGATGTCTATATTTAGTAAGTTAATTGATGATGGATTGGAAGTATTTATGGATGATTTCTCTGTATTTGAAACATTATTTGACGCATGCTTAAATTATCCTGAAAAAGTTTTAGAGTTATGTGAAAGAGCAAATTTAGTTTTAAATTGAGACAAATGTCAATTTATGGTTGCATGAGAAATTGTGTTAGGGCATAAAATTTCAAAAAATGGTATGGAAGCAGACCCTGCACAAATTCAAGTTATATCTAAATTAACACCTCCTACTAATGTAAGAGAAGTTAGGAGTTTTCTTTTATTAAAGATTTTTCAAAAAATACTAAACCTCTATGCCAACTTTTAGAAAAGGGCAAGAAATTTGAATTTACTGAAAACTGTTTAAATGCCTTTGAATTATTAAGAGAAAAATTAATCATAGCCTTTATTATAATTTCACATAACTGGGAGAAACCATTTGAACTGATGTGTGATGCTATTGATTATGCTATTGGAGCTGTTCCTGGAAAAAGGTATGAAAATATTTTTAAAGTTATATACTACGCTAGTAAAGCTCATAATGATGCTCAAATTAATTATACTGTTACGGAAAAATAGTTATTGGCCATTGTGTATGCTTTAGACAAATTTAGATCTTATTTAAATGAGACTAAATGTGTTGTGCACACTGATCGCTCTGCTGTTAAATATCTGATGCAAAAGAAGGATGCCAAACCAAGGTTAATTAGATGGTTACTTTTAATGTAAGTATTTGATCTTGTGGTTATTGATAGAAAGGGAACTGATAATTGATTAGAAAATCATGAATTATCTGACATCAACAATGAAATCACAGATAGTTTCCCTGATGAACAACTTTATAATATTAATGAGTAGAAAATACCATGGTATGTGACCACAGGAAAATATGTTGAGAATTTCATACCTATTTTATACTATTTTTGATGATATTGCACTTCAAATAAAGGAATTGTTGATGTTTTATTGCAGGAATGATGAATTAGGGTTATTGGAGCAAAAAGATGCAAAAAGGAGCAAATTTGGAGCTAAAAGGACCAAAATGTGAAGAATTGAACAAGGGCACCGACGGTGCCATCGACCCCACCGACGGCGAAATTTTCCCGAGACTCTAGAATTAATTCATTAAGAAGGTCCGTCGATGGTGCCCTCGAGGCCGCCAACGGTGCCCTCGAGGCCACCGACGGCGAGCTCGGTGGTTATGCCCAATCAAGCTTTGGATAAGGCCAAATTTTGAAGAGATGCTTATGCAACTCTTGGGAAAGCTCATCCACAACATTAAAGAAATATTTTGGCCAAAAATTAGAGAAGTCCTGGATGTTAGAGAGGTCCTGGAGGTTAGAAAGGTTACAATAGTGTGTAAAATTGTGAGGAATTCTTCTAGAGATTGTAAGAGTGGAGGGAAAGTGAGAGATTTCTTCCTCCTTGCTGCTTGTAAGAGGAATTTTGTGTGTTGTAATAAAAAGAAGAAATTCAGAGGAACTTCAAGGAGTTTTCTTAAAAAGAAATTTGAGATAAGTTATTTATTTATTGTAGTTTGTATGACTTTGATTTTATATATGAATTATAACTTTTGTTGTGTTTTCCCCATGAGATCTGAATAGTTTTCTCTGTCTTTCTCCTTGTCTCAAGATTTGTGAAATGATGATTTAAATTGGTGAAGCCATGAAAATGTTTAAGAAATTGTGATGATCTTTTCACTTTGATCTTAATTTACTTTCAATCTGGTCAATTGATATGTTAAAATATGTTGAGTTTTACAACTAAAGTGAAGATTACATTCAAGATTCAGAGAGGTCAAAACCCTTGGAAGTAAGTAGAGAAATAATATTATCGGGTGTATAATTGGAGATTTTAGAGTGACAGACTAAAATCCCCAATTTGATCCTATCGTTTGGGTGTTGAGGTGTAGATGTTAGCCCTCAGGTGAGGAGAATGTGGGAGCTCCAAAGTGAGAGTCGGTATCCTCCCAGCCTAGCCACAGATTCAGTAAACAGTGTAGGATTAGTCAATGTTCTCTATGCCTGGACCAAAGTCTAAAGAATAGGTATGCTCCTATTTGGCACAATATAATTTGAACTAATTACCTTTATCCATTCACTATAATTTCTAGACAAGGAGAAGGATGCTTTTTTATATATTGAATATCACATTTAAACCTTCATTAGTATCATTAGTTATTTAATAGTTATTAAAATTACATAATTATTTTAATTGCTTATTAGTGATAGATAAGCAAATTGAACTTCATTGTTGTGATTAAAGTATTGCTTTTCTAAAATCTTAGTTAGTAGTTCTAAACTTACTCCTTGTGGGATCGATATCTNAGTAGTTCTAAACTTACTCCTTGTGGGATCGATATCTAGGACTCCGTTAGAGCCCTATATTACTTGAGTGATACGTATACTTGCGTTGATAAGTGTGACTTTACAATTATTGAATATTTTTATACATACATCTTTATCGACTCTATAACTGCTATTAAGTTTTTGGTGCAGTTGCTGAATTATATACATCCATCTTTATCGAATCCATAACTGTAATTAAGTTTTGGTACAGTTGCTGAGGAATTAAATCTTTTAGCAGCAGTATTAAATCTGTCCATATTTATCTTATATTTTAAGCATATATAAAGTCGCTGTGAAGTTTTTGGCGCCGTTTCATCCATATTTATCTTATATTTTAAGCATATAAAAAGTCACTGTCAAGTTTTTGGCGCCGTTGTCAGGGAGTGATTGAGTGAGTATCTATATTTAACTTATATTTTTAAGCATATATAAAGTTGCGGTCAAGTTTTTGGCGCCGTTGTCGGGGAGTGAGTGAGTGAGTAAAAAAATCACAATTAGAGTAACGGACAAATTAGGATTATTAGAAAATTTTTACTTGAATTACAACTTATTTTTATATTTAGTTATATTTTACTGTGTGCTGATTTCAAATTGTATGCATAAATTTGGACCTGAAAACTTATACCCTATGATTCAGATTTAGAACACACTGTTAGAAAGATTAGAAGATTGAGAAGA
This sequence comes from Phalaenopsis hybrid cultivar, assembly GCA_002079205.1. Taxonomy (NCBI): domain Eukaryota; kingdom Viridiplantae; phylum Streptophyta; class Magnoliopsida; order Asparagales; family Orchidaceae; genus Phalaenopsis; species Phalaenopsis hybrid cultivar. The sequence goes on from JXCR01145752.1 coordinate 25,030, forward strand.
AAATCTAGAAATTTTGATACAATGGAGAACAACATGAAAAAAAAGAATAGAGAATGAACACCAACCTAGACCCCTACGAGATTATGAAAATCTTACAGCAAATGAAATTCACTTATCTATCCAAAATCCTGATGTAGCTGCTAATTCATTCGAGCTTAAACCTGCTATTATTCAAATGATACAGAATAACCAATTTGGAGGTACACCAAATGAAGATCCTAACTTACACCTCGCTAGTTTTTTAGAACTGTGTGCTACTACACCAAATGAAGATCCTAACTTACACCTCGCTAGTTTTTTAGAACTATGTGCTACTTTTAGGATAGAGTCTCAAACGATGCTATTAGACTTAGACTTTTTCCTTTTTCACTGAGGGATAAAGCTAATAGAGTTTCAAACGATGTTGTTAGACTTAGAATTTTTTCTTTTTCACTGAGGGATAAGGCTAAGATGTGGTTAAATTTGTTAGACTTAGACTTTTTTTTTCACTGAGGGATAAGGCTAAGATGTGGTTAAATTCGTTAGCACTAGGATCTATTAGAA
>JXCR01145754.1:15896-26386 GCA_002079205.1 Phalaenopsis hybrid cultivar
GGAAGCACACAGCCCAGCTCTGAGCCCCCACTTTCACCAAGGTCTTATACCCAGTCCTGATCTTTCATATGTGGCTAAGGGTTTCTTTTGCTTGTGATTTTTACAACTCATTTTTCTAACTTTCACGTTGGGTTTTCTCGTCTTGTTTAATTTTCTTGCAAGTTTATTTAAATCTCCTACAAATCATGCTATGCTCGCAACATTAATCACGCAACAGTAGCAGATGCTCAGGTACGCTTTTACAGTTTATCTACAACATTTTACTTTATTGCATTTTTCATTTCAAGTACATTTCACTTACCTGCGATTTGCTTATTCTCCATGCAAAACCAAAGATAAAACAAAACAAAACCAAATCATTGACACAAAAAATGTGAAGCACAAATCACCAATTTCAAACACTTAAACCCTGGAGCAATCGCGATGACAAGAGTTTCGGAGCTAAATTCGTGGGCAGCGCGCCGAGGAATTCAAACCGAGCAGCAAGAGGATCTTCTTCAACATCATCTCTTCCTAGCATAATAACAACCTATAGGACTTCGAGGCAGCTCGTTTAGCGCGAAATAAATCCTCACTTTCTCCTTAGGCCCCTACACAACCATGTTGTGCAGCATAAGTCCTAACTCACCTTAGGTTCCGAGGTTGTTGTTCGTTACAACGCAAACCCTCTTATCTCTGCGGGCTATTTACATAATCGGATATTATGCAAATATAAGTCCCAAATAATAAAATTGGCAGGATTAAACATTTAAATAATATTTTCTCTAAAATGCAGCCACATAGTAGGATAGTCTAGGATGTCACTCAGGTTTTTCCTCAGAATCTATGACATTCTCTACCTGTTCCTTCCTTTGGACTCATGAAATAACTGTTCATATTTGAGCCACTCCCATTTGTCTTTCCACGTCCTACCGTGAGAAATTAAACTTTGAAATCTTGAAGACTAGAACCACTGATCATTATCGAGAGTTTTTTCAAGTGACCCCAGTCATTTGAGATGTAATTAACTATAGGGGGCCTCTATAGGGAACTTGGAACCCAGATAAAATAAACCCTATTTTATCTTTGTATTAAATAGGGCTATAGGGAACTTGGAACTCAGGTAAAATAAACACTATTTAATCTTTATATTAAATAGGGGAATTTGTCGGTCATATATAAAAGGTTCGCAGACCAAAATGGATGTTACAAATCTCTTAGTTTGCAGGATTGGCCCTATTATCGGGTTCTACACTCTTCTCTTGGAGTGTGTAGTATTCAGGGTGTCAGATACGATTATGCAAATTATTGGACTAATGAGATCCATTCGGTCTCATTTTTTTTGAAAATTAAAACATGCTACTTTCAAAACCCAAAATATATATCTTTTATACTTAAACTAAATTTCAAAAATTATTTTCATTTACCATATTTTTCAAATAAATCTAACGAAAAAGTTGACCGACAATTTCTGGCGACTCCGCTGAGGACTAGTTCTTCTCTCCATTTTGATCAAGTTGTTTTGTCTTCATACATCGGCAATGTGTCCATGCCCATCGTGGGCCAGACTGTTGTTCTTCCGTTGACATACTGTGCTCATTTCTTTCTTGAGTCAGTATGATCAACTCTTCTTGGATTCCAGGACCATCTGTTTAACCATCCTTAACAGAGGGGTTGAGGAATCCCTAGGGTTTAGTTGGGTGGACCCCCAATAGGTGTGGTAGATTAAGAGTGGTCTATTGAAGCGAGTTCGATGCGAAGTTACCCCTTTCAAATCTCGAATCGGGTCCTATGCTTTATTCCTCTTCGATCTTGACTTGTTGTGAACGAGTTAACACTAAAATTTCACTCTCACAATCTTGCATTTAAACTCCAAACAAAATGGAATTCCATCAAAATTTCAAAGCAAAACAAAACACAAAATATAAGATTCACATGAATAAATTTCAAAGGATACCCAGTTCATAAGACAAGTGCGCTAACTTGAGACTTTCGTTGAAATTACAAGGCATTCGACGTCACTGACTTTCAAAATTTTTTTTCAAATGACAGGGACAATGTCTTCACCAAAGTTGATCTTTTCTTTCGCCACCGGAATGGAGTTTGCTATTAGCAAGAGCGAGCTACCTGACTTGGCAGTCATTAAGTTTGGACAAGGATTCGACGATATTGAAGTCAAGTTCGGGAATGTCGCTGCCACAATGATGCAGTCTGAAATGGACAAGTCCACGGAGCCTATTGTGGAGTTCAACCTGAAGTTTGCTAAGGAACTCCCCCCTCTGAAAAGAGTATTGATTGAAAAGAACCCTGCTCTTGCTATAAAGTCTGCCGCTAGAAGCGTAGGGACCGCTCCCAGAACTGTTTCTGCTTCTGCCACTGAATTCACTGCTACTACACCAACTGCTCCATTAAACAAAGAGAAGGAGATTCTATACGAAGAAATGTCAGTCGATGCTTTTGCCCCGCCATTTTCCGTATTCGAGATTGGGTCCAACTCAAAGTCCGTGCGACTGACCAAGACACAGGAAATGAGGCACAACCAGAAAATTCTAAGGACTGAGAAGGCAAAAGCCGCAGAGTTGGCTACTACTGACAACGACCTCCGACTGGATGAGGCAGGATTACGTGAAACTTTACCTCTACTCATGGGGAGTAAGTTTCATCAATTGCCTGCTACCTACGGAGAGGATGGAGTCTATGGGGTTGCTACCACTGTACCGTCGTCATCTCTCCATAATAGTTCAAAGCCAGTGATGACATTCAAAGAGAAATCTGAGAGAGTAACAATGATGGATAAAGACAAGCAGTCAGTACAGATTCAGGTCGAGCAGCCTCAACAAATCAACCATCAATATCTGCAGCAGTATGATCTACAACATAACCAACAATACAATCAACAACATGGTCAACAGTCATCCCAGCATAGCCCATTCCAGATGGATGAAATACAGGGTCCATTTGTGGCTAAGCAATTGAACAAAATATATTCTTTCAGAAAAGAAGTTGTTGCAAAGATGTTTCAGGACTTGATTAAAAATCCTAAATTCAGATTACGAGAGCCAAAGAGGCCGGAAGAAGTTGACAAGAAAGACCATCCCAACTATTATCCCTACCACAGACTGCTCGGACATACTATAGAGAACTGTATCAGTTTCAAAGAATGGCTCGNCTACTAATAACTGAGTCATTCATTTTAAAGAATTCGGACTGGGTCCTAAGTTGATTTTAAAATAAGATAGTGTGGTTGAAATACCAGTAATTGACTCAGGATATCACAAGTTTTTTGATTTTCTGTCAAGTGACTGGGTCCTGACTTTCGAACGAGTTATAATATCCTAAAATTCGTCTTAAGAAACATTTGAGGATTATTAGTCGGGGGAGTTTGGACATTCAAAATCTTTAACATACGTTCCACCAGATATAGTAATTCTCAGAAAACAAACGGAGCAAAAAAAAAATGTGAAAGTTCCCTGAGAAGAAGTTTCAGGTGAGCATAAAATCAAAAATTGATGTCTCAATTCAGACATTCAAAATATTTAAATCTTGTTCTACCAGATATAGTAATTCTCAACAAAATAAGGGGAAATAACATAAAAAAAAAGGAAATCAAAGCAAAAATAAAAGTCTCCCTGAGAAGAAGCTTGAGATGGATGTACAATCAAAAATTGGTGTCCAAGTTTTCCCTAATTAATGAGACTTAGAATGCTCTCTTAAGGAAATTCTTCTGATATTATACTCAGGAAAAAGTTCAGCGATCTTGAGTCTTTCGGTTGGTTATTAATTGATTCAGAAATATCTTTGGAAAGTGAAAAATATTTTGATCGCATGACCAAAATTTTGAAATCTGCTTAGGCTCGGAAAGAAAGAATTAAAGAGATGACGATGATATTAGCAGTTAATAGAAATTCAACCATGAAGTCAAATCCTTCAACGCTCAGCAAATACAACTCCAGCAGCAATTCAAAGAACGTCAGAGTTATTCCTCAAAGACGACAAGAACAACTTTTACAGAATCAATGTCAAAGCAAAAGCGACAACTACTACAACGACGGTATAAGGTTGCAGTCTCTCGAGCTGTGACGTCCTTAAAAGTAACACATCTTTATGTGTACTTGAAAGAATATAATTCTGATAGTACCTTAAAGAATGAGTTATTTTTACACATGTCTCCAATCAATGAATAATACCTCGAGAAGCACTATGCATTCTGATGTTTTAAAAACAAAACTTTGTCATTAGAAACACGGATGCTGCACCTGTCTAAAACTGGGTCCAAATCTTAAAACAAATGCAACAAAACAAAATTCAAGGTCAAATAAATCTCAACATCAGAATGAAATGAAACACAACACCGAACCAAATAAGAAAAACAATAAAAATCAAAATTTTGAGCATCACTTCAAATTTCAACCTGGTCAGCTTGAGCCTTCTCGACCTATCACCAACGTCATTTCTCTTGGCCTGAAGTTTCCTACCACAGGAACTCTGGTCCTATTGCTCGTGTGAATGAGGCTTGGCTGGTTCTACGGAACCACATCACTTATCGCATGGAAATTTTCTTTGATCGTCCCTTGGGATTGATTTAAGTCTCCGACATTCTTTCCCAATTTTCTTGAGATTTGGCGTAATTTCTTTGATGGTTGTCATTTCTCAACTAGATCTAGTTCGGATGTAATGTCCCCGGCGGTTGTCCGAGCTGGTATAGTTTCTCCGCACTTCACAAACTTCTTCTGAAATTCTCCACACTGCATAAATTTTCACAAATTTCACATAAAAACTTCCACAAAATTCAATGTCAACATTGCAAATCTCTGCACAGACATCTCAACAAAATTCTGCACTGCATAAATTTTCACATACATTTTTCACAACTTTCCTAAGTTCCACAAGAATTCTACAAACTTCTCACAAATTTTTCACAAATTTCGAAATTCAAATTTTTACGGAGTGGAATAAGACCCCCTTTAATGGATGTTAAGGCTTCCTACTCCTCTTTGCCTCTTAGGTTGGATGTAAAACCCCCTTTAATGGATGTTAAGGTTTTCCTTCCTAATTTTGTCTCCAAATTCAATTTTTTTTGCGGAGTGGAATAAAACCCCCTTCAATGGATGTTAAGGCTTCCTACTCCTCTTTGCCTCTTAGGTTGGATGTAAAGCCCCCTTTAATGGATGTTAAGGTTTTCCTTCCTAATGTTGTCTCCAAATTCAAATCTTTTGCGGAGTGAAATAAGACCCCCTTTAATAGATGTTAAGGCTTCTTACTCCTCCTTGCCTCTTAGGTTGGATGTAAAACCCCCTTTAATGGATATTAAGGTTTTCCTTCCTAATGCTGTCTCCAAATTCAAATTTTTGCGGAGTGGAATAAGACCTTTTAATGGATGTTTAAGGCTTCCTACTCCTCTTTGCCTCTTAGGTTGGATGTAAAATTCTCTTTAATGGATGTTAAGGTTTTCCTTCCTAATTTTGTCTCCAAATTTAAATTTTTGCGGAGTGGAATAAGACCCCCTTCAATGGATGTTAAGGCTTCCTATTCCTCTTTGCCTCTTAGGTTGAATGTAAAACCCCTTTTAATGGATGTTAAGGTTTTCCTTCCTAATGTTGTCTCCAAATTCAGATTTTTTCGGAGTGGAATAAGACTCCCTTTAATGGATGTTAAGGCTTTCTACTCTTCTTTGCCTCTTAGGTTGGATGTAAAGCCCCCTTTAATGGATGTTGAGGTTTTTCTTCCTAATATTGTCTCCAAATTCAAACTTTTGCGGAGTGGAATAAGACCCCCTTCAATGGATGTTAAGGCTTCCTACTTTCCTTTGCCTCTTAGGTTGGATGTAAAACCCCCTTTAATGGATGTTAAGGTTTTCCTTCCTAATATTGTCTCCAAATTCAAATTTTTGCGGAGTGGAATAAGACCCCTTCAATGGATGTTAAAGTTTTCTACTCATCTTTGCCTCTTAAGTTAGATGTAAAGCCCCCTTTAATGGATGTTAAGGTTTTCCTTCCTAATGTTGTCTCCAAATTCAAATTTTTGCGGAGTGGAATAAGACCCCCTTCAATGGATGTTAAGGCTTCCTACTCCTCTTTGTCTCTTAGGTTGGATGTAATGCCCCCTTAAATAGATGTTAAGGTTTTCCTTCCTAATGTTGTCTCCAAATTCAAATATTTACGGAGCGGAGTAAGACTCCCTTCAATGGATGTTAAGGCTTCCTACTCCTCTTTGTCTCTTTGGTTGGATGTAAAGCCCTCTTAAATGGATGTTAAGATTTTCCTTCCTAATGTGTCCTTTAAATTTCAAATTCTCGAGGATCGGTGTGAGGCCCCCTTATATGGATGTTAAGGCTTCCGATTCCTTCAAATTTCAAATTCTCCGAGGATCGGTGTGAGGCCCCCTTCAATGGATGTTAAGGCTTCTGATCCCTTCACATATTTTCCCGCTACCACTTCGGTTGGATGTGAGTCTCAGAGTTTTCCTCCTCAATGTAGCAGATATTTTTCCCGTCACCACTTAGGTTGGATGTGAGTCTCAGTGTTTTCCTCCCTAACGTGACAAAGATATTTTCCTGCTGCCACTTGGGTTGGATGTGAGTCCCAGAGCTTTCCTCCTCAATGTAGCAGATTTTTTTTTCGTCACCACTTAGGTTGGATGTGAGTCTCAGTGCTTTCTTTCCTAACGTGACAAAGATATTTTCCCGCTACCACTTGAGTTGGATGTGAGTCCCAGAGCTTTCCTCCCCATAGCAGATTTTTTTTTCATCACCACTTAGGTTGGATGTGAGTCTCAGTGCTTTCTTTCCTAACGTGACAAAGATATTTTCCCGCTACCACTTGGATCGGTGTGAGTCCCCCTATACGGATGTTAAGGCTTCTGATTCCTTCAAATGCTAATTTCCCGAGGATCAGTGTGAGTCCCCCTATATGGATGTTAAGGCTTCTGATTCCTTCAAATTTCAATTTCTTCAAATTTTAAATTTCCCGAAGATCAGTGTGAGTCCCTCTATACAGATGTTAAGGCTTCTGATTCTTTCAAATTCTGATTTCTTCAAATTTCAAATTCCCGATGATCGGTGTGAGTCCCCCTATATGGATGTTAAAGGCTTCCGATTCATTCAAATTTAAATTTCAGGATCGGTGCAATGATTCTGATTCTTTCCACATAGTTTCCACATCCTATCCCTAAATTTTCCGCATGCATGACATTTCCTAAATTTTGGTGTAAATCCCGTGTTGGTGGCAGTCTCCAAATTTTGGCATAAATCCCACGTGGTGGCCCCATATTTCCTTTTTCAAACTGATTTCCTCAATCAAATTTACAATAATCAAACGACGCACATGTGACGAATCCCTGCATCCCCAGCAGAAACTTTCGAAATTCTTCAGTAAGCTGTTGTCGTTGGATTGGGAATCCCCTAGTGGAAAGTTCCAACTCAAATTTGATTTTGACTCTGGATCGATTCATCCTGAGTATGGTGTACTTGGATGGTTCTTTTGATCGTGTTGATCACTTCGGTCAACACCAATACACGCGGTGTGCTTGTTCAGCACACCACACCTATTGGGGGTCCATTTGTTAACCTCATTTTTAGTGAGGTCTTAGTTTTCTACTCTTAGAACTTAAGATCTAGTTTTAGGAGTTCTTATTGACCATCCTAGGGGACTAGCAATGGAGCCCACCTACCGTAGAACTTCAAGCCACTTCTTGACTCATTTTTGTGAAGAACTCGCATGAGTGGTTCCAAGCACTCAACTTCTAGCTGCTAGGGCTAAGGACCAACATGAAGAGGGCCCGAAAATGAATTTCTATAAGATCAAACAGCCTTAGGTGAACCCTTTGTGACTCGATTACTCGTGAACACCGCATTTCACGCACTCACTGCACCACGCACGACTTTGACTTGAATTGACTCGCCCGCCGACGAACTCGTCCGGAAGATCCCGGATGACGAAACTGATCACGCCGACGCACCCGGAACGTCGACTTTAGCTAGGAAGGACACCTATATTGTCAGGGCTACGCGCGCGCACAGTTTGCACGGAAATTAATGCATTTTTTTCCTCCTTTAGCGGGATGCGGGCCCGAACTCAACCCAGGTAGGACTCCGGTTCGATTCAGACTAGGTATGGGCTAAGCACGGGCTAATTAACTCAGCTTATATGATTTTAATTTCAAAATTTAAATTTTAAATTTATCATTTAATTTTTCCATAAACCTTTTACAATTAAGCTGGCTGCCTGAAAGGAAAATATTCAATCTCCTGCCAATTACTTCGCATAACGGCTATCGAGCCTGCTCCTTGGATTAATTTGTCCCGCTGCTATTCTAAAGGAGGGACTCGCCTTCTTCCTCGGGAATCAAGCTCTCCCGTCTTCTGCCTTCCTTCGCTCCCAAGCTCTCCCGTCTTCTACCTTCCTTCGCTCCCAAGCTCCCCCGTCCGGACTTTCCCGCTTGCTTCTCCTCTCTGCAGGAGACCGCTCGATCCTACTTCCCGCTACCTCACTCGAATCCCTCGCGCAGAAGAAATCCACCGAGACCGCTCGACCTGATAGCCCCGCTCGCCTCACGCAGAAAACCTCGCCTGGCTTGCTTCTCCCTCTCCGCTCGACNAGATGCGGGCCTGGACTCAACCCAGGTAGGACTCGGGTTCGATTCAGGCTAGGTATGGGCTAAGCACGGGCTAATTAACTCAGCTTATATGATTTTAATTTCAAAATTTTAAATTTTAAATTTATCATTCAATCCTCCATTAATTCTTTTCCAATTTAGCTGGCTGCCTGAAAGGAAAATATTCAATCTCCTGCCAATTGCATCGCAAAACGGCTATCGAGCCCGCTCCTTGGATTAATTGGTCTCGCTGCTATTCTAAAGGAGGGACTCGCCTTCTTCCTCGGGAATCAAGCTCTCCCGTCTTCGGCCCTCCTTCGCTCCCAAGCTCTCCCGTCTTCTGCCTTCCTTCGCTCCCGAGCTCTCCCGTCTTCTTCCTTCCTTCGCTCCCAAGCTCCCTCGTCCGGACTTTCCCGCTTGCCTCTCCTCTCTGCAGGAGACCGCTCGATCCTACTTCCCGCTACCTCACTCGACTCCCTCGCGTAGAAGAAATCCACCGAGACCGCTCGACCCTGCCTCCTTCCTCGCTCGACCTGATAGCCCCGCTCGCCTCACGCAGAAAACCTCGCCTGGCTTGCTTCTCCCTCTCCGCTCGACTCTCTTCCTCGCTTTCCCAGAAGGCCTCGCCTCGATCACTTGGCCTGTTCCCTCTATCGCGATCGCCTGATCCCGCCTCCCTCCTCTTCGCGTCGCGCANTAGAAGGCCTCGCCTCGATCACTTGGCCTGTTCCCTCTATTGCGATCGCCTGATCCCGCCTCCCTCCTCTTCGCGTCGCGCAGAAGAAACTCTGTCGCCTGCTTGGACTCGCTTGACTTCGGCACAGATATCTTTGCTCGGTTCCTCCCTCACGGACCGAAGCATCATCCTTCGGTTCGACCCCGTCTCTGCGCCGAAAGCATTCGTCTCTTCTTCCTCTCGCCCGACTCCCTTCTCTACACTGAAGCACTCACCTGCTGCTCGCCTCACCTCTGCGCTGAAATACCGAAGCTTGGCTTTCCCTTCTCTAATTTAAGTTGCAGCGCCCCCAACTGCTGAAGAGATAAACAAAGGCTTCCAGCGCAGGTACAATCTCAAAATNATTCGTCTCTTCTTCCTCTCGCCCGACTCCTTTCTCTACACTGAAGCACTCACCTGCTGCTCGCCTCTCCTCTGCGCTGAAATACCGAAGCTTGGCTCCCCCTTCTCCAATTTAAGTTGCAGCGCCCCCAACTGCTGAAGAGATAAACAAAAACTTCCAGGGTAGGTACAATCTCAAAATTCACCCAATTAATTTTTTTTTTTAAAGTTTTTTTTTAAGGATCTGATTGCGAGAAAAGAATCAATCTCTTACCCCTATGAAGTTATCTATATATGATTANACCCTTCTCCAATTTAAGTTGCAGCGCCCCCAACTGCTGAAGAGATAAACAAAGGCTTCCAGGGTAGGTACAATCTCAAAATTCACCCAATTAATTTTGTTTTTTAAGTTTTTTTTTTAAGGATCTGATTGCGAGAAAAGAATCAATCGCTTACCCCTATGAAGTTATCTATATATGATTATTGATGAAGAGCATGAAACATGAAACATTTCATTTTCAGTAATTATTTTGTTAGCGCCAAGCTTTATTTTTTTTTACTAATTAAGTTTACTCATTATCGGCGCTACGAATGTTAATTGTTTTATCTTGTGTCGTTTGCGGGATGGTTTACTCGAATTTCTACAGCTACCCTCTTTCATGGATTTTTGTTGACTGTTGCTTTCAACATGTTGACATACATACCTCTAGGAATATGGTTAAANCCGGCGCTACGAATGTTAATTGTTTTATCTTGTATCATTTGCGGGATGGTTTACTCGAATTTCTACAGCTATCCTCTTTCATGGATTTTTGTTGACTGTTGCTTTCAACATGTTGACATACATACCTCTAGGAATATG
>JXCR01145754.1:26422-61508 GCA_002079205.1 Phalaenopsis hybrid cultivar
TCGTTGCCCCCGACACCCTTAGGTTGTCAGTAGTTCTAGCACGATTAGAGTGACTAGTCTGTGGACTGTACGACTTTACAAAAATATTTATAAAAATAAAACAAAAATTTATTTTGCATGATTAAAAAAACTCTGTATAAAAAAGACTTAAATAATAACTTTTGCATGAAAATCTTTCTATGAAAATTTATAAAGATTCACGGCTAGTCACTTGGATTGAGGTTAAGGACTGCCTTCTGTAGATTGTCGGGTCGGTAACTCCTGTTCAAGATCGGAAAACACACAGCCCAGCTCTGAGCCCCCACTTTCACCAAGGTCTTATACCGAGTCCTGATCTTTCATATGTGGCTAAGGGTTTCTTTTGCTTGTGATTTTTACAGCTCATTTTTCTAACTTTCGCGTTGGGTTTTCTCGTCTTGTTTAATTTTCTTGCAAGTTTATTTAAATCTCTTGTAAATCATGCTATGCTCGCAACAATAATCACGCAACAGTAGCAGATGCTCAGGTAAGTTTTTACAGTTTATCTACAACATTTTACTTTATTGCATTTTTCATTTCAAGTACATTTTATTTACCTGCGATTNTCAGGTAAGCTTTTACAGTTTATCTACAACATTTTACTTTATTGCATTTTTCATTTCAAGTACATTTTATTTACCTGCGATTTGTTTATTCTCCATGCAAAACCAAAACTGAAACAAAACAAAACCAAAACAGTAACACGAAAAATGTGAAGCACAAATCACCAATTTCAAACACTTAAACCCTGGAGCAATCGCGACTAAATTCGTGGGCAGCGCGGCGAGGAATTCAGACCGAGCAGCAAGAGGATCTTCTTCAGCATCATCTCTTCNGCTAGAGCCTGATTCATGAACTGATCATGACACTAGATACCAGGATGCACCGAGACGTGACCCATGCTTCCTTGATTAAATCAACAGTGNCGGATTAATTTGTCCCGCTGCTATTCTAAAGGAGGGACTCGCCTTCTTCCTCGAGAATCAAGCTCTCCCGTTTTCTGCCTTCCTTCGCTCCCAAGCTCCCCCGTCCGGACTTTCCCGCTTGCTTCTCCTCTCTGCAGGAGACCGCTCGATCCTACTTCCCGTTACCTCACTCGAATCCCTCGCGCAGAAGAAATCCACCAAGACCGCTCGACCCTGCCTCCTTCCTCGCTCGACCTGATAGCCCCGCTCGCCTCACGCAGAAAACCTTGCCTGGCTTGCTTCTCCCTCTCCGCTCGACTCTCTTCCTCGCTTTCCCAAAAGGCCTCGCCTCGATCACTTGGCCTGTTCCCTCTATCGCGATCGTCTGATCCCGCCTCCCTCCTCTTCGCGTCGCGCAGAAGAAACTCTGTCGCCTGCTTCGACTCGCTCGACTTCGGCACAGATATCTTTGCTCGGTTCTCCCTCACGGACCGACGCATCATCCTTCGGTCCGACCCCGTCTCTGCGCCGAAAGCATTCGTCTCTTCTTCCTCTCGCCCGACTCCTTTCTCTACACTGAAGCACTCACCTGCTGCTCGCCTCTCCTCTACACTGAAATACCGAAGCTTGGCTCCCCCTTCTCCAATTTAAGTTGCAGAGCCCCCCAACCGCTGAAGAGATAAACAAAGGCTTCCAGCGCAGGTACAATCTCAAAATTCACCCAATTAATTTTTTTTTAAAGTTTTTTTTTTAAGGATCTGATTGCGAGAAAAGAATCAATCTCTTACCCCCTACGAAGTTATCTATATATGATTATTGATGAAGAGCATGAAACATGAAACATTTCATTTTCACAAATTATTTTGTTAGTGCCAAGCATTATTTTTTTTACTAATTAAGTTTACTCATTACCGGCGCTACGAATGTTAATTGCTTTATCTTGTGTCATTTGCGGGATGGTTTACTCGAATTTTTGTTGACTGTTGCTTTCCGATTTAATTATACTTTTTGAAAGAATTTAATTGTTTTTTTTATGTCGATTCACTTGTTATTCCCCATTTGATTTGTTAGTTTTGGAAGTGGGTCAACATTCTCTTTTCGTTTGTTTTGTTATTTTTGTTAAATGGTTAAGTCATAAAGATGGGAATTGATGATTTAATTAATTGGGAGATATAGAAAACCTTAAATCACATAATTCCCAACATAGGCTTCCTAGAACTTAAGCACACACCCTAGGTGAGAGTCCATTCACCTAGTCCTCAGCGTAGGCTTCCTAGAGCTTAAGTACACACCCTAGGTGAGAGTCCATCCACCTAGCCCTCAGCACCTAGTCTTCAGTATAGGCTTCCTAGACTTTAGGAACATACCATAGGTGAGAATACCTCTACCTAATTCTCAGCACAGGCTTCCTAGATTTTAGGAGCACACCCTAGGTGAGCGTTCATTCACCTAATTTTCAAATGAATAATGAAACACGTCACTAGAGCCTGATTCACGAACTGATCTTGACACTAGATACCAGGATGCACCGAGACGTGACCCATGCTTCCTTAATTAAATCAACAGTGAATTCCCTCAATAACTTAACCTACAATAAAACCCAATGCATCGGAATTTGAGTTTGAATATTACACTCTAATCCTCCTGGCAATTGAGGAAATTTTTTAACGCCACATATGGATCATCGGACTAGGATAAGTCTAGGGTCTATGTGGCGAGGGCGATGACGACATTGCTTATGTGCGCTTAAACGAGGGATACGAAATGAGATTATTAGAATAGTATCTCCTACCTCAAGGATCTTCAATNTGGATGTCACAAATCTTTTAGTTTGCACGATTGGGCCTATTATCGGGGTCAACACTTTTCTCTTGGTGTGTGTAGTATTCAAGGTGTCAGATACGATTATGCAAATTATTGGACTAATGAGATCCATTCGGTCTCATTTTTTTCGAAAATTAAANAGATTGGGCCTATTATCGGGGTCAACACTTTTCTCTTGGAGTGTGTAGTATTCAAGGTGTCAGATACGATTATGCAAATTATTGGACTAATAAGATCCATTCGGTCTCATTTTTTTCAAAAATTAAAACATACTACTTTCAAAACCCAAAATATATATCTTTTATACTTAAATTAAATTTCAAAAATTATTTTCATTTACCATATTTTTCAAATAAATCTAACGAAAAAGTTGACTGACACACCGCTGCACCCCCGGGTTACTCGGCTAGTGCTTCGACGCTACTTAACGACTTATGGTGGTTTATTGCAGTTTGTTGACAGTTCAGACGAGTTAAATGCTTAAAATGCTCTGATTTGAGGCATGGAAATGGGTTCAGACAAAGAAGAAAAAGAAGTTCTTTGTGGAAAGACAAGTGAGTGTACGTGCTTAGGGTGTGTGTGAGATTGTGAGAATCATCTGTGTAAGTGGTAGAAGTGAATCAAGAAGAAAGTGCATTATAAAAGGGAGCATCATCTTGGAGCAAAAAGAAGATTCAACCGAATGTAATCTTTTCTTTCTCTTTATAAACTTTTGCTTTTACTTTCAATAAAATCCATTGTGTTTTTTATACAAATGTTTAGGAATTAGTTTTCTTACTTCCTTGGTATTATGAAATTTTTGTTTATTCCATGTGAATTTTCTGAAACGATTATTCAATATGTTGATGTATTGACCTTTAGGACTTCATTTACTTTTTTGCAAGCTACTAGAAAAGTAAAAATTGATTGTTATCTAAAACTATTGACATGTACCAGAAGAAAAATTAAATTAACACAATTATTTAGTGGAATAGAAATATTGTTATTAGGAGATTATAATCACATAGGAAATGTAGAATTTGGAGAGCCTTTACAAGATTAAGGATTTAACAATAATATGTTACTCCAACGCTTCATATGGCTCGGAATAGAATAAGGAGTAATTTTCCACGGTTGCCAATATCTTTAGGAACAAATTTTGGTAGATAAATAATAATTTTTGGAAGACTTTCTCGCATTAGCAAAAACCAAAAAATCACAAGTTTTAACTTTAGTACATTAGGAATTTTTAGAAAAATCATTTGAAAACAATCAACACTTTGAACTAAACTTAGACTTAGTAAATTAGTAGTTGAACTATTTGAAGATTAACTCATTCCCCGTGGGATCGATACTTGGTCTCCAATCTATTATACTACTTGATCAACAAGTATGCTTGCGTGATAAACATGTGTCATCACACTGCGGAACATATTTGTTTTCTCATGCCAAGAACCACCACCAAACATCAATTTCTCAATTCAATTAGCTATATAACTATAGATGTATTCAATGATGTGGAATGTAGCTAACTTGTTCCTACAATCCTCGAGTTTTACACTACAATTGAGGCCAGGAATTATTATAAACTTGCAGAAGCTGAATTGAGAATTTGAGTGCATTGAAGTGAAAGTAACAGTATTGGACCAACTATTTGGGGGTTCAAATAAGTAACAAATTTTGGGTCATTTAGGATATAAATATGACCATTGAGGCATGCAAATTTATCAATATGTTTGAATAACATTTTAGCTTACTCTCAACTCTAATATGTTAATGAGTGTGAATTCTTTGAGCATTTTATAAGTATAAGAAACTTTTGGGGGGTGATTTTTCTTGAACCCACACGAGACATGAATCTTCCAATTGGCGATACTTATCATAGTTCTTTCTTCCAAAATATTCCATAATTAATTTCTGTGCATGATTGTGATTTTGTCAAATTTATATATTCCGATTTTTCTTATTATGATGTGAATCTTAATAACTCCAGAAATTTTGCCATTCTCAGATTTTTTGTGGTATTTAAGATTTAGCAACATAAAAGATTGATCTTTGCTCAAATAAAACTTTGAAAACCGCAAATTGTGACACTTGTGCTTTTTTGTGCTTCTTTATCCTAGGTATGGATTATTAATGAACTTAGGACACCAATCCGTCCTACATCAGAAGGAAATGCGACTACATTTTAGATCAAGAGAAAAAATAATACATTTGGCTTCAAAAAGCAAGTGTAAAATGAAACTCACAGTAAATTGAGCCTGAACGCTTCGGAGATTTACTTGTTCCCATGATTCTGGAAACTGAAGATGAAATGATTTTGTTTCTCCTTGCTTAATTCCTACTATTGAATTAAGAAACCCAGGAAGGAGGTTGTCAGCCTCATCTGTGTCCAAATGAAACCCTGGAAAACATACCTTTTAAGTGCCATCCCAAAGAATAGTAAAGATAATCTCATAGAAGAATAATAAAAACATGCACATGATAGCTTTCCTATTAAAAATTAATCTGTGTTAAAGGAATCTTTACAACTATAAAAAAGGATTTGAAATTTTGCCCAGAAAAGATCTGACCATCCAATTGAAAATTTAATCAAATTGAAATCTTCAATTTTGAATTTTACATGTTAAAATAAAATTCCAAATATTTATCTAACAAGAATCTGGTCTTGATGACAGATTCATGAGAGGTGATTCCTCATTTCTTCTAAATGCACTTTGCGTTGTGTCAATTATGGCTTAAAATCCTCCTCAAACTCTTTGTTAGCAGTCTCTTCCCATGCTTCTCTGCTGTTCTCACAGCCAGCACCATCCACATCCCCTGCACCTGTTTCATCAGCTTTGTTTTACCCACTCTATCTACATAGAGAAGAACAGTGATAGCAGAAGCTCCATTGATTACAATGACTAGCCTTATCCTCCTGCCAACAATGCCACAAGATCAAATCTGAATAAGGTCGTTGTCCACTTTGCTTTGATGAAATTGAACAGATGATATATATGGATGTCAAGTCAAAGATTGTTTTACTTTTATGTGAAGGAAGACTTAAAAAATTTGAAGTCTCGGAATAAAGTACTAAAAGCTTACAAGGACATATATCGAAAAATCTACAAATTCGGCATGAACATGCCTCTAGTAGTAGATAGATTAGCAAGAAAATCCTTGAGGAATTATCGCAAAGGAATTTTCATTATATGATTGACAACTTAATTTATTTTCATTGCACATATTATTTTTTACTTTTCCCATCTATGGGTGATTGCAAAGCATTTAAAGTTTTGAAATGAATTATTTTGTAGATCATATATTACGGCCCTTATACGGATTGGGTTCCTTGTTATTTCACTTCATTTAAGCTTGACTGTTTTAATTCTATACTCAACAAAAATATATACTTTCACGGGAGTGATAAACAATGTATAGAATTAATGCGAAAAATATAAACAATGATTCAAGAAAAAGAACATATTCTCAGATGTGTACTTTAGTGTTTTCAATCACTTCAATTTCTCTCGTATGGATTTTCAAAATTTTAAAATTCCACTTAATTTGTTCAATCACTGTCTTATTCTAAATGTTCTTATTTGGAATTACGAACAACAAGTTCCTTACAATAACATTTGTTTTTCACAGAATATCTAGAGAATATTCAAGGCACAAAATACGAGCCTACTATGAATTTATTTAGGGCTTACTTGGTTGCCTAAAGTTAGAAAACAAGCTTTGGGGTTGGATACAGTTGCATGCTAATATTGATATCCAACTACACAAATTTCCTTTCGACAAAAAAGAGGAATTCAATTCCACCTCAAATGGGGGAAAAAAAAACATTTGCTTTCAAAAATAATTTTTCCATCTACAAGCATCCACATAAGCCGTAGCACACTTTTGCATTTGTTTCAACTATTTATAATTCTATAAACATTATCAAACTTTACTCATGCACATTATGGATGCATCTTTTTGCAGTTTCCCTGAACAAATAAATCAAACAATTCTGAAATAAAAGATTCATAAATTTATATAGAATAAACATTCAAACCGTGAAATTTCAATCACTATGAGAGAAAAATTTATTATTTAGTCGTTAAACTCCTTTAGAAATCATAATTTTCTTATTTAGTTAAACAACAAAATACTGCATAGGTATCTGAGTTTTATCAAGAAATGTTTTTTTACTCCATATTGTGTTTTAGTCAGAACATAAGATTTTATAAGATTTTTACTGCATACGTATCTGAGCGTTCTAAAATTAAATAATATCCTCGTTAGAGCATAAGATTTTATGTATGAATGCTTATGCGTTCTTTTTTTCATTCAAACTTTATGCGTTTGAACTTTAGATGTGAAGTTTCAGTTTTAAGTTTTTCGTTCTTTTAGAATGAATTGACTTGTTATTAAGTTCTCTCTAGTTTTTAGTGCATTTTCTCATTTCTGCTAGTGCTAAAGCTTACTGTGTTAGAGTCTTTGAGAATAAATTGAACAAAAGGACATTTTTCAAAATGAATAAGACAACATGATGACAATAGTAGGGCCATTTAAACTAGTTCAAATGATCTAAATCAATTATAAAATTGATGTAGAGCATTCTATCAAGGATGGAAGGGTTGTACATATTGCTAATCAACAAAGTGTCATTAAACTATTCACAACATTGATAAGCATTACAATCAATTTTCCACCACACTTATATTTTATGCATAATATATAAACATTAAACAACTATTTTAATTTTACTTTCTATAAACAAGTCTCATTATGTAAAAAACTTTTTATGTTTCTGTAAGTCGATGTCTTTCAAGTCTCAACTTATTTGTGGGCTCTTGTACTAATATATCAAATGGGAATAATCACTGTAGAAACACACCTGCCGCATCTTTGAAATTTTCAAACAACCCATTCCCTCATATACCTAAAAAAATAGCTTAAAAGAAAGGACTTCCATGTTGCAACAATCAGAAGGATCATAATACCGCTCACCCAAAAGTGCAATTTGGGCGCAATTTAGACAATTGACCAATGAGCCTCGCAATTCTTGACTGTTTAAAAAAAAAAATTATATTAAAACCCATAACTACTCCCTCTCTCGGTTTCAAAAAATTGTTCATGTGCTTCTCCGTTGCAAACTCATGAAGGAATCCTTCTGTCCACTAGTTCAAACTCCCCATTTCCCATCTCCACTACACGACCCGGGACCGAAAGTCTCGTCATTCTTCCCNTTACCACATATTATTCTGCTTGAACAATTAATGCTCCCAACTGATGGTGCCAAAAAAAAGAAATAAAATAAAATAAAATAAATCTTCACTCCTTTGGATATCCCTTCGCTCACAAGCACTCAAGTAAAAAATAGTTATGTATCCTTATGAATTAAGGAATAATAAGCTAAAATACGAAAGAGATGTGGAGGGAGAAGTAACTATAATTTTAATTATTTGTGTTATGTAAAACCTAGGTTAGCCACATTAGTAGGTGCGGTTGCTAAAAGGGACAGCGTGGGGACATATTTTTAACTTATTTGCCTAGGCTTGGCTTATGATCTAAAGAAATCAATTTCCATAAGTAAACATAAGAACTATAATATTATGTTATAGTAATTGTCCATGCACCGAAAGGAAAAACTGTGTAAATGAGCATCCAACATAATCAAAACTAAAAATTAAATTTCAAGAATAACATATTATGCAATTTGTTTTCATTGTTGGATTTTGAAAGCTTCCAGGTTTACTTTAGGGAGGTTATCTACAAGAGATAGTCAAGTCTTTGTTCAACAACAGCTTTGTGGTGGGGGTTGTTTTAGGATTTCTTAGGTGTTTAGGAAGACTTAGCTTTAGTGGTGATGAGAGGCCTATTGTCAGGTGAATAAACATATATTTGTTGGTTTGATCGATTCTTAGCAGTATATTGGCTTGCTGAATAAAGAGATCTTGTGGAAGTATATCTCTAGCGCTGGGTTCACAACAAAAGTTGAATATAGTTAATGCTAGGTAGTTATCAAGAAATAAAGCACCACAATCAAAATCATTTATTTGTGAAATGTGGCACAAAAAGGGAAAAATATCATTTATTTGTGATTAATATGATTATATTACGACAAACTATTAATCCAACCTACAAATAAGTATTGGGGGGACTCAATGATTAGATTATGATTAAATTTACTACATAAAATTTAAACACTAATATAAAAGAGAATTAGTACACACAATGAATGGAAAAAGAATCAATATCATTTATTAGTAAAATGACGAAAATCCAAATGAAAGTAGAAAAAAAAAAATCTAAGGACATAAAGTAATGTTATAAGTTACTGAAGGTTGGAAAATTATTAAAATGTTTAGCGGGTAATGTAATAAAACATGGATCTAATAAAATTGTTGAGGTGAATATAATTTATGATAATGGATATTAAATTAATCGTTTATAAGGATATTAAAATTTTAATTCCTGTTTATGCTCCTCAAGTTACATATAGGCTAGAAAATAAGAGACATTAACTACTATAATGTGTAAGAGAGGATAGTTTTTAGAGGTTAACTTAAATGGACATAAGTTCTAGAAAGATAGCCTACAAGAGGATTAAGGTTGTGAAGGATCCAATCTCAAGCAAATTTGAACCAAGATTAAGAATAACACAAAATCATTTGATAAGATCTTATGCTGAACTAAGCCTAGCTATAACAAAATCTATCCAATCTCGATTAGACTAGGGCTAGCACATTTACATCAAAAGTTCAATCTGAATCAAAACATCAATGTCGTTTTCATGAATTCAATGATTTCTTGATATTTTATAACAAATTATTAATCTAATCTACATAAATATCAGAGTGCATGCACACACACATATGCTCTTCTAAAAATAAGTACTTGCGTTGTTTTATCTCAATCTCGCGCAATTTGATCCCTAGCTCAATATAAGCTCGCTCTAAATCAGCCATGTCATGTACAGTCAGCTTATTAATTACAATTTGAATCTAGATCTTAACCACAAAACAATTGGATTTTCGAGTGATACTCAAAATTTAAATTAAATTCGCAGGAATAAAAAGGACAAATGGTGGGAATGAAATAAAAACAAGAAATGTAATAGAAGAAACTAAATTTAATTTAACAAAGGAATTACAACATAAGACTTCTGGAACGGTGAATATATATTTTGAAAAATCAACGCAGCACTTAATTAGTTTTGAATGTGGCACAATCAAATCATGAATAGACTTCATTTATAAATAAATAAATTTTCTTATACAAAGGTTATAAAGTATTTTTAAAAAAATTTTCTTGCATAGTGTGTTAGTTATGGATGTATATCTTATAAGTATTAAAAATGAAAAAAGGAAATAAGTTCCCGACATAGTAAGGGCCCGTTTGGGGGTGCTTATTGGGAGTGGCGACGTTAAGAGAACGCCGCCTTCCTGTTTGACAAGTGCATTCGGTTGGCGTTTTCCCATCGCTCCGCTCAGTGTCCGATAAAACAAATAGGGACGAAGTCGCTGTGCGAGCCCCGCGTCCGGCGTTAGAGATCTGTGTTACCCCTAGGAATTCCGGAGGTGCCCTCGATATCCCTTACCGTCTCCCTCGCTGGTTTCCTTTCTAGTTCGTCGCCCTAGAGGAGATCGAACCTTCTTCCTTTATTTTCTTTGCTGATAATCAGGTATCCATTCGATTTTCCTGGAATGCTTTCTTTGCTCTGATCTATGCAAGAAACTATCACTGGTTTCCTTTCTGATCCATACAAGCGCCAATATTTTAGATCTATGGCATTAGTTGTTTATGGCAAATGTTAGATCGTTGGTTATAGAATTTTCTCTGGTTTTTGGTTTTTAGGGCATTTGAGATAGGTTGGCATTTTACCTGACTGTTGGATTTGTGTTGCTAGCCGTGATCCTGGAAACCTGGTTGTTGGATTTGTGTTTATATTTAGAAGTGTGGATATGTGGCATTTTATCTGAGATATTTTCAGGCATCTCAGATATTTGAAATGTGGCTTTAAAATTTTGGGCATCTGTTTTGTGGCAAGCGTTCTTTGCTTGGAGGTATTGGCTCTGAGTATTTCATTTGTTGCATAACTTACATATAAAATGAAAAAGGTATATGATTTCTCCCTTATTGTTCCTTGGTCTATCATTTTTTCACCGGTAAATGATTGAAAGCATGGAGCTCCTCTTACCCTCTATAGCAAAGATTTTTCTTGATTATTCAATTTAATTTTTTAAATTCATCATAATTTTTCTTCTTTAAATCTGTATTCTCAATTTTCATTTCCAATCTTTTAGTTTGTCGTGTTGATTGTAATCTTTTAATAACAGAAACTTTCTCGCAGTCTAATAAACGGCCTTGATTTATAGTTCTGATTTATATTTGAATTCAGAACTGTAAGGTCGCATTCTCAATTAGAAGGACCCGTCTAATTAAAAGGCCTTGATTTATCAATCAAGTTGTTTGGGATGAAGATTCATAGTTCTAATTTTTATTTGCAGCTGTGAAAATGGCTTATGATCCATTTAACCATGGTTTGTTCTATTATTTTTATATGGTTGGATAAATCATGTGCTCAAGTACAACACAGTTGAAGATTGAAGAATGTTATAAAAAATATTCATGATCATTAGTCAATTATATACCTTCAGATGCAAACTAGTTACAATTGTTTAAACTATGCCAACATGCATGCACTGAATGATTTTAATGAGTTTAATGTTACGAATGAGAATGGTTATAGAATTGGGGACCTGAAACATATGAGTGAAATGCAATGTTTATGTTGGAATATTATTTTGGTTGCCATATTTTCTGTTATTTACTTATTCGAATCACATGTTGAATGAAGTGATGATTTGGGACTTCATTCTTGAGCTTTATTATTCTTATTCCTCTCCAAATAAATGCTTAAAGTTATGTACTATCCTTCTCCATTTGATGGGCTCGGTTTTGGTCTCTAGAGGACTGGATTTCAGTTGTAAGTTCTATACTGTTTTTGCCCCTTTCCTGGGCTCGGTTTGGCCTGAGATTCGGGGCCCGGTTTTGCCTCGAAATGGTTCAATTTTCTCCCTTATGTTGGGCCTGATTTTGTCTCGTGACGGCTGTTTTTTTTTTAGTTACATATTGGGTTAGGCCTTGCTTTTCGGTTGACCCTGTGTTGAGCATATTTGAGGCATGATTTTTGTTGTTTCTTTGAGGCATTCTATGATTGGAGTACATAAACAACTGAAGTTTGGTTTCTAGGACTTTTTGTTGTTGCTTTGAGTCTTGTTTTGCTCCTTACAGTTGCTGCCCCTCTTTTCGAATCGTATGCTAGAAGAATTAAGTGGTACAGCAGGGGCCCTTTTTCTCACCATCTAAGCATAAACTGATTTAGCATCACCTCTATTTCTATAATACAGATAACAGTGAAGGTTTAGGTACTTACAGAATCTGATATTTGATCATTATTACAAGTCATTGATCTCAACATGGCTTCCAGAGTATCTCTTGAAAGTTGGAACTTCACTTCCGATTTGGTTATAGTGCTATGTTAGAATTAAGGTTCAATGTGAGAATTATAGTTGTACTTGTATTTGTACTTTTTTTGGTAGCACATATATCTAATTTTTCCGATTTGGTTAATAAAATTTACATGGGTTTCCTTCTGTGGACGTAGGTCTCTGACCGAACCACATTAAAATCTCTCGTGTATTTGTATTTTTCTTTATTCATACGTTGCAACGTTGTGGACATTATGTTGGTTGTGGTTGTTTATTTCTAGTTTGTTATTTCTTGAATCCGTTAAGTCTTTATTTTAAAAGTTGTTTGATTTCGAAAATGCTTATTTTAATTTGTTCCATATAGTCTCAAAATGTCTAAGGCAACTAAAGGGGGTCCGTCTGCAATGTGGGATAAAGAAGTAACAAATATTTTTTGCGACCTATGCATTAAAGAAATTGAATTCGAGAATAGGCTAACCATGTATTTTAATAAAAAAAATTGGCAAAATATAGCTCAGAGATTCAAAGAACTGACTGGTAGGGATTACGACAGACTTAAATTCAAAAACAAATGGGACCAATTGAAGAAAGAATGAAAAATATGAAAAGAGTTGAAACGTGACTCTACCGGGTTGGGATGGGATCCAATTAAAAGGACGATCGATGCTCCAGCTGAATGGTGGGCTGAGAAAATTGAGAAAATTTTCTAACTACTCCTATAATTTTTTACTTCTCAATTTTATTACTTCTCAAAGCTAATCCCCCTAAATAAGCTTGTTACAAGCATTACCAGCAGCGAAGAAATATAGGCAGTGCGGAATTGAGCCAGAGTTCGAGAGAAAACTTGACATTATGTTTAAGGAGGTTGTGGCGACTGGGAAGCACGCATCAAACCCAAGCGAGATGGGATTTACAGGAATGTCAAATGACTTGCCGCCTGAACAGGTTATAGCTGATGAAAAAATTCCTATTATTAAACAAAAAGAGATAGAGGAGTCTAATTCCATGTCCAAAAGGCCCAGACTTGCGAGGAGGAAAAAAGAGAATGACAGTTTTGTTAAAGGCTCATTTGCTGAACTAATTGCAGCTTTTACAGCTCCGACTCCTCCTGAGAGTACGATTTGGGACTGCGTGGTCATTTTAGATACTATTCCAGAAGTAGTAACCGACATGCGCTTTCAGGCAAAATGTGTTCAAAAACTCGAGGACCCTACTCGTAGGCAAATGTTCATGGCACTGCGGCCCGAGATGCGCATTGAATATTTACGTGTTATATCGAGAGTCCGCTTTGTATTAATCTTTCATTAAACTTTTCACTTATGTATTGTTATTACAACAGCTTTTGTCATTTATTTTATGATGCTATGTATTGTCTGATCTTTTTTACTATCTTCGCTTATGTATTCATATCACAGCATGTTATGTCACTTATTTTCTGATGCTAAGTAATACTTGATGTTTTCACTATTCTATTTTCCTGTTGCCACCTCTCCATAATTTCTTTCATCCTAATGTATTTCTCATTGCAGGATGCATCCACTGCAAGACCACCGTAAAAGAATGGCATGGGCTGCAGCTATAGCGATATTATTGTTGGAATACTACCGCTCCAGTTATAGACAAATACCACGCATGACGCCCTCTTATATTGGGGACAAATGGGTGGGTGAGATGCTTGCTGGACATCCGATAAGGTTCAACAACATTTTTAGAATGACTGTGCCAATTTTTATCGATCTGCTAAGAGGAAACATTTTGATAGTTGAGCCCTACTTATTACAAGATTAAGTGACTAGCTTCATCAAAAGGATTGGTGTTGGATCTTACACAAGTTTAGAAATAGATGTCACTCGAGGAAACTTGGTAGTAGAGTGAGAAAAAAATAATGAAGAAAAAGAAGTATGACTTAAATAGCAGCAAAAAGTAAATATTTAAGAGAAATATTGTTTATGAGAAAGCAAGAAGTCATAAAAATAAGGAGATGCACAAAACAAAACAAAAAAAAAGTTCAATTTTTTATTCTTTATAAAATAAGCTAGGAATTAGAAAGATGACAAGTAGATACAAAAAACACCCAATGAAAGAGAAATAAGAGAGAAATAATTTAATTTTTTAATATGAAATTATTAGATGTGACTTAAGAAAGAAGCCTTTTTGGAAGAGATAAACAATTAACTTATAACATGTTGATCCTAGAAAGCAAAATGAAGTTGGCATTGGAAAATAATATAGAAGGTCGAACCACGGATCCATGTGAGATGTCCATTAAGATTTGGAGATTTATGGCTAAGATAAGAGTAGTGTAGTTAACAAATATTTTAAAAATAATTTCAAAAATTAAGCAAATGTCAAATGTTATATAAAAATCATTTTGTATAAATATTCAAGAAAAGAAAAGATGTTCAAGATTATATGTCAAACTAACGAGTAATGCAAATTAGTTATAAAAAAGGCTAATGGAACATTGATTTAGAAAAAAAAAAAAAAAAGTGGGTATTGAAGAATTAATCTACTTTTAGGGCCACAAAATCCACAATGAGAATAATTTTTGTGCTAATAAAACAAACAAAAAAAAAGCAATAACAGAAACAAAAGCACCCTCATATGATTTTTATTAAATTAAGAAGGGTGTATGATTGAGTATCATTAATAATTTAGCATACCTTTCACTCACTTTTCATTTAATATGCACCAAAACTCATTTTCAAGGAATTAATTTTGGTGCATATTAAATGGAAAGTGTGTCAAAGGTATGCTAAATTATAATGATTTGTATAATGTGATAGTACCAAGTACAGTATTTGTGGAGTAACCAATGATTTTTAATCATAGTATAGGTTTACGTCACGAATAAATAATAAATTCATAGCTTTTATTGTTATTAGTTATATAAATGCTTATGAATAATTTTAAAAAAGAGGTTGCTTGAATATGATTGTGAGAAAACACTCATTATTCCCCTTTTGCAATTCTAACCAAGCGCCTCTTGAATTTGTCAATCACAAAATAAATTTCAGATATGATGTATAAGTTGATTTTGCTAAATACTCTGCTTTCTACTTAATGTTGATAGGTCCTCTACATGCCTATTCATGTGGTTGACTTATTCAATATCATTTAAATTAATCTCTATGATTTTGATCACAAATGACCCCCACAATGGAAGGTTTTCAACTCAAGGGCCTTCATCCCTTATTTTATTCTCTCCTCAAGGCGCGCTCGTTATCGCATATGCCTTGCCTAACCACAACCTTTATCTTTACTATCAAACACCCAATTGTTGTGTTAAAATATTTTTTATGTAGGATTTTAGAGGAAATAAAATCTCTAATTACTCTTCTTTTAACTACATGCAAATAACAAGCATATATACAACTCGGACTAACCCTAATACAATTAGAGGGAAACTCAAATCATCATGAAAAGAAGGAAAAAAAAACATAATAATGGATAAGAAAGGGAGAACAACTTTTCCCCTCAAATAAAGCAGCTGACCGATGGTTTCCAAAGCTGTGAGTAGGCCCATGTGGTCCTCAGATGCATACATATCAACTCTCCCTCAAGTTGATTTTCATATATCCCAAACTTACTGTTGACATCACTGAAGTGGTATTGAGGAAGAGCCTTGATAAGAATGTCAACAATATGATCCTGAGTTGGGATATAACTTAGCTGAATAATCCTTCGATTGACCTTCTCAAAGATGAAGTATCTGTCAATTTCTAAATGTTTGGTTCGATCATAATGTACTGAATTCTTTGAAATACTGAAGGTTAATTGACGCACTGAACATTTTATTAGTACTTTGGTTCTCCACATGAAGTTTCATCAGTAGTTTTTGTAGCCACATCCCTTCACAGATTCCTAGGTCTAGGGCACGATACTCAGACTTTGCACTGCTTCTAGCCACCATAGTTTGCTTTTTACTTCTCGAAGTAACAAGGTCACCCCATACAATTGAGTAGTAACCCGTGGTAGATCTTCAATCAGGAGAACCATGACATTGAGAACACTTGAAAATTTCTGTGCTCTCATATGTTTTGCATTTAACGGTGAATATCCATTGGTACCCTAGAGTTCTTTTCCCAGGTGAAGGAATTTTTATAATCCAAGTACTATTCTTTCAAGAGCAAGAATCTCTTCTTCCACAGTCTGTTTCCAAGAAGGAATAGATAAAGCCTCCGTAATACAATTTAGGACTTGCACATTATCCAAGTTCTAAACAAAAAATTTAAAAAACATAACTTTTCATGTCACAAATTCTTCTATAAAGTGTTTTATGCATTTTTGTGCCCCTTCTTCCTCTTGGTATTCATGATGTGCTAACCCCACCTCTGTCTGAATACTTGGGGTGTGGAGTTGGTTCCGTTAATTTGCATTCCTAATTTTGCATATTATTCCTTACATGCTCACTATATTTTTTTTTTCCAAGTGTGCACACGGAGTTCTTGGCCCTTAGTGGGGTTTATGGGAGGATTGAGTGGCATAGTAGGTTCATTATCAGGTTGATTTGTGATAGGGGGACAAGAGTGAGTTCATTAGGGATATAAGGGAGATGAGCTTGAGGTTCCTGAATGGTACCCCAAATCTGATATTCTCTCCAACTCTCCCTTTGAATGTTAGATTTGACATAATATTATTGATTTTCCAAGAAGGAGACATCCATAGAGTTGTATAGTTAGTGTTTCTGAAGAGTAGCCCACAAAAATGCATTTGATTGACATGGGATCAAATTTGATTTGATATAGTAGATATAAATGAACAAAAATGATGCAAACAAAAATTTTTAGTGACAGTTTGGAACTAAAGAACTGAATGTGAAGGTGGAATTTTATGAGGGAATTGAGAGATTTATTAAGGTTTAACATTCTGTTGGGCATCTTATTTACGAGATAAGTGGAAGTGAAGTACAACTTTGAGGAGATGCTTGTTTTTTCTCTCGGCCACACTATTTTNGTGAAGAACTGAATGTGAAGGTGGAATTTTATGAGGGTATTGAGAGAAGGTTTAACAATCTGTTGGGCATCTAATTTACGAGATAAGTGGAAGTGAAGTACAACTTTGAGGAGATGCTTGTTTTTTCTCTCGGCCACACTATTTTGTTAGAATGTATCAACAAAAAAGTTTATATGAATGATGTCATTTTTAGACATCTAAGGGTCGAGAGTAAAGTTGTAGTAGTTTTATGCATTATCGGTTTTGCGAATATAAATTTTGCTTTGAAATTGGGTGGGGATCATGTTGAAAGGTTTCCAATACACTAACAATTTCATATTTTTCTTTCAAGAGAAAAATACAAGTGGTTCTAGTGTAGTCATCAATAAAANATATGTCATTTTTAGATATCTAAGGGTCGAGAGTAAAGTTGTAGAAGTTTTATGCATTATCGGTTTTGCAAATCTAAATTTTGCTTTGAAATTGGGTGGGGATCATGTTGAAAGGTTTCAAATACACTAACAATTTCATATTTTTCTTTCAAGAGAAAAATACAAGTGGTTCTAGTGTAGTCATCAATAAAAGAGATAAACCACCTAGATCCATTTGTATTTTTTATTTTTGAGGGCCCCCATATATCACTACGAACCATGAAAAAGAGATATATTGGTTTGCACTTCAGGCTCAGGTACACTTGTCGAATATGTTTAACAAGTTGGTAAGTTTTACACTGAAAAAAACTAGTTTTTTTTTGTTGATAAACAAGTGAAGATATAATTTTTTAATATAATAGAAAATAGGATGCCCAAAGCAAAAATGTCATAATATAAATTGCCTCTTATGAGAAACAAATAGATACAAGAGTTGACTCAAAGTCAATGATACATGTCAACACAGCTAATCATCTTCGTCGAGTCCATCACCTGAAATTCACACAAATTAGAGTACAATTTAGTAGCAATTCATGCCATGAGTAAGTTTACTGGTTGACTGTAAACTGCAATTAAGCTTAGGAGCATAAAGCATAAATTAAAGAAAAAGATCCTCTGTGAGTTTCATACTTCTTCTTCCTTCCACAGATGAAAGTAAGCATCTGTGAAACTAACTACAGCATGGTTCTTGAAAAAATGAAAGGATTGGAAAGTCGTGATATCACCTATCATGTGGTCCAATGCTCCAAAAGTCCACTATCCAAGGTGATTCTTCCTGTTGAGAGAAACACTAGCAAATATAAGACTACCTTGTGCTAAAAGGCTGATAGAAGGTTGGTCAAAATATTGTCCCACATTTTTTTGAAGAGCTTATAGTTGCTACTTACTGATTGGACTATGTTCAGGAAACTTGTCTTCCTTTAATTTTGTGTTTAGATTTTCCAATCATCTTCGACTTCGTTGGGCTTCCAATAAATTTTCCAATACTTCTCATTTAGATCGACCAAGTTTGTCGCAGTGTTCACACCATGGTCTATTCTTCTTTGATTTGTTGTCCCGAGACGATTTGAGAGTGTATAAAGCCAAGTTGTCAATAATTGATCTAGTGGGATTACCTACCATAATAAGTTTCTTCCTGCTCTCTTGTATCTGTACATCAACAGAGGCTTCACCAATTATAGGAAGATGTTTTATTCTCATGCTTTTTTCTCTGACTTCATCTAGTTCCTTGTTGAGTCCTAAAAGGAACTTAATGGTTCTCTTCTGTTCAATGACGATTTTGTAAAGAGAAATGTCTTGTGAGCACCTTCATGTGTGTGTTTTACACATATATAGCTGAAGCCAATATTTGAAGGAAGTGTTGAAATATTGAGTAACATTCAACTCATTCTGCTGCACGTCATGTAATCTTATTTCAATTTAAAACAACTAAAAGGTATTGCAACACTTGAATAAGTTTCTCTTACGGCATCCCAGAATTAATTTATTGTTTTGTACAGAAGGAAGTTTTCTCCAATTTCTGTGATCATGGAGTTGACAAGTTATGGCATGACCATTTGATCTTCAATCTTCCATGTCTGATGTTTGGGATCAATAATTTTTGGTATAGGATTTTTCTTGGTGAGATGATCATCTTTTCTTTTACCACAAGTGTATATGAATACCAATTGAGACCATTAGAGAAAATTGTTGCCACATAGTTTATGATTGGTGATGCAGGAAAGGATTTCAGCTGATGTAGAACCAAACATCCTAGGTTCAGATTCAGAAAACTGTTCTGGAGGTAGATTTCATGTCATATTTGTTCGTCACGATAAGGTGTAACGAAGAGCTTTTGAAGTGGAAATAGATCTCATGGCGCAAATAAGTTAATCATGAATTCCATTTTAGAGAGAGTGTAGTCTCAAACCTATAGAACTAGGATTTTCATCTAGATTTTGCGAGTAGATTACGAAAGGCTAGGTAGAATTTCCAGCAGTAGAGACACGTTTGGACAAAGATGGTTGCAGGTAAAAAATCATACGGCCTGAATGACGGTCAAACGTCAAAAGACGTCTGCAAGAGAGGGCATCCCGCAGACAGGGGAAGGAAAGCTAGGGTTTGATTCCTATCTCTGATACCATGTAGAATTTTGGAGGAAAGAAGTAGATTTCATGGCTCAAACATGTTAATCTTGAATTCCATTTTAGAGAGAAAGTGTAGTCTCAAACCTACAGAACTAGGATTTTCATCTGGATTTTGTGAGTGTATTACGAAAGGCTAGTTAGAATTTCCAGCAGTAGAGACACGTTTGGACAAAGATGGTTGCAGACAAAAAATCAGACGGCCTGAATGACGACCAAAAGACGTCTGCAAGAGAGGGAATCCCGCGGAGGGCCTGTAGGGATTGGCGACAACTACAGGGAGAGGTTTCGACAGGGGAAGGAAAGCTAGGGTTTGATTCCTATCTCTGATATCATGTAAAATTTTGGAGGAAAGAAGCTCTCTAATTTCTCTTCTTTTCAATACAAGTAAATAACAAGTAATATACAACTAAAACTAACCCTAATTCAATTAAAGGGAAATTCAAATCTTCATGAAAAGAAGGAAAAAAATAAAGCATAATAATGGATAATTAAGGGAGAATAATTTCTCTCCCTTAAATATAGCAGCTAACCCACGATTTCCTAAACCACGAGTGGGCCCATGTAGTCCTTTGATGCATGCATTTCAGCAGAAAGCTTCTATACTGTTAAAAAGCTTCCCTACTGTTAAATCCAACACCCTTATGACAAAAACTTCTACTTGAACAAAGTCAAGAAAAGCCTACATCAAGGATAACCTAATAAAGTGGGGGTGGAAGACTCCAAGAATAATCAGAGATGAAAAGAAAGCCCGAAGCAACTTGTGCTAACCTATAATATTGAAGATTATTTTCCTTCCATGTCAAACTTTAGTGCCTAAACTAGTTGTCCAAGCAATAGGAAAAATAATGTTGTTGATGGCTCTCTTACCACAATAGTTGGATTATGAGACAACTGAATTAGATCACTAATTATTCTAAAGAATATTCTTCTAGTTCCTAAACTTTCTGCTAACCTTGTGTCCATTTAAAAACAAACTCATAATATGAACATGCCACCAAAGAAAACAATGAATACCATAAAAATATGAGGAAATCATGAAATTTTGAATTACTTTCTCAAGTATCCTATAGTATTAAAGATGCACGAGCTTCATGTTACAAGCAAGAGCTATGACAAAACAAATAGAAGAGTAGACACGAGTGGAAAAAAAATTCATCAAATAAAATACTAAAAAGATCTGTCAGCTAACCTCAATGTATTTGCAAATTGCACCAATATCACATCCATTGGGTTCTTGTAACACTGTAAGAGCTTCCATTATTATCGCATTGTACCTAGTTTGCACAAATAAAATAAAAAATCACAACAACAACAACATCATCATCATTTGTAATAAGTGAAATTTTAATAATAGGAATAAATAATACTAAAAAAAATCAATAATCAAATAGACATAAAGGATACGCATCTTTTTAGTTACGACTTAAGAGCCATATACCCGTTCGAACCAACGAAACCGAGTAGCTACTTTTTTTATTTGTATTAGATTAATGATTTATTTAGAAGTTATATTTCAAATTGATAAAAATGAACTTAGAATGNGTCACAACAACAACATCATCATCATTTGTAATAAGTGAAATTTTAATAATAAGAATAAATAATACTAAAAAAAATCAATAATCAAATAGACATAAAGGATAAGCATCTTTTTAGTTACGACTTAAGAGCCGTGTACCCCTTCACACCAACGAAACCGGGTAGCTACCTTTTTTATTTGTATTAGATTAATGATTTATTTAGAAGTTATATTTCAAATTGATAAAAATGAACTTAGAATGTCGTTTTAAAAATAAATATTTCATTTATGTTTTGTATTTTGAATGTTTGAAGGATCTCACAAATGGGAGGAAATAATTGACATATGAAAATACATTTAAATAATTTTAAATTGATATAAAAAGAAAAGGCTCGAGTCAATCAGGATTTACCCCTAAATGGTACTGGCAGAAGATGTAATGTACCCATGCACCAAAAAAGAAATGAAAATAGTAAAGGTATACTTTCGAGTGCAAAAATTTTAAGAGTACCTACGGGTACAATTTTTTTGAAAATAGCTTCGAGTATAACGCCTTCTTAAAAGAAAGACAATAGTCAAAAGGATAAATATCTAAACTGAAACGGGAATGATTAAATTAAAAATGAAAGTTGACATTTTAATTAAATAATGAATTGCCCTTCTTTTATCCATCAGCACGTTACATTTCTAAATTAATTTAATGCATAATATAATTGAAATTACTCATTAAGTCATGTAAACTTACTGTTTAAATTAATTATTTCTTTCAGGTAAAACACTAAGTTGATATGACTAACATGAGGGATTTAGTTTACAGAAGGAAGACTACTACTGATAGATATTATGTTGTGCGTTGCTATGACTACTGTACTGTTTACTTCTGAGTAGTGATACTATTATGTTTGTTTAAGATATTTTAGTTGTAGTTTATCATATTAATTTTGGATGATATGATTTCTTTGTAATGTATTCTTACTGGCACTTTATAAATTAAAAGTTATGAAAATCTGTGAAAAGTAAATGAAATATTAATACTGTCCGATCGTAGTTTCTGACTTAGTTAACGCTAAGCTATCAATTCGAGTTGTAACAAAAGTGTCGAAATTTTATTCTCCTGGACAAGTCTTTTCCCCATCCTTCTTATATCGTGTGTTCGCTCCTCTCCTCTGCAATTCAATTCGGCTACGGATGAGTAGGAACCCTTACCACCTTAGACAATTATTTAATTTATATTGCTAACCGCTGTGCCGATGGGATGATGTTGGTCAAGAGAAGTGTTAGGTATGTTCGGCGATACTCCTGAGACAGATGTAAAAATTAATAATATAAAGTAAAANCTGGGAGGAAATAATTGACATATGAAAATACATTTAAATAATTTTAAATTGATATGAAAAGATAAGGCTCGAGTCAATCAGGATTTACCCCTAAATGGTACTGGCAGAAGATGTGATGTACCCATGCACGAAAAGAGAAATGAAAATGGTAAAGGTATACTTTCGAGTGCAAAAATTTTAAGAGTACTTACGGGTAGAATTTTTTTGAAAATACCTTCGATTATAACGATAATCCTAATACAACTTCTTAAAAGAAAGACAATTGTCAAAAGGATAAATATCTAAACTGAAACGGGAATGATTAAATTAAGAATGAAAGTTGGCATTTTGATCAAATAATGAATTGCACTTCTTTTATCCATCAGCACGTTACATTTGCAGATTAATTTAATGCACAATATAATTGAAATTACTCATTAAGTCATGTAAACTTACTGTTTAAATTAATTATTTCTTTCAGGTAAAACACTAAGTTAATATGATTAACATGAGGGATTTAGTTTACAGAAGGAAGAATACTACTGATAGATACTATGTTGTGTGTTGCTATAACTACTGTACTGTTTACTTCTGAGTAGTGATACTATTGTGTCTGTTTAAGATATTTTAGTTGCAGTCTATCATGTTAATTTTGGATGATATGATTTCTTTGTAATGTATTTTTACTGACACTTTCTAAATTAAAAGTTATGAAAATCTGTGAAAAGTAAATGAAATATTAATACCGTCCGATCGTAATTTCTGACTAAGTTAACGCTAAGCTATCAATTCGAGTTGTAACAAACGTGTTGAAATTTTATTCTCCTGCACAAGTCCTTTCCCCATCCTTCTTATATTGTGTGTTCGCTCCTCTGCTCTGCAATTCAATTCGGCTAGGGATGAGTAGGAACCCTTACCACCTTAGACAATTATTTAATTTATATTGCTAACCGTTGCGTCGATGGGATGATGTCGGTCAAGAGATGTGTTAGGTATGTTCGGCGATACTCCTGAGACAGATGTAAAAAATTAATAATATAAAGTAAAATTAAAGTTATAAATTAAACCATGAAAAGTAAAATAAAAGTTACTGCATAAAAAAATTTAGATTTTATTTAGTAAATGCATGGACATCAATATTAGATTATTATAAGATTGATATATAGAATTATAAAAGACCAACATGTATTTTTTTCTTTTGAGTTACTGTAGTTTAGAAGTATGATTACCCTACTGGATTATCTAGGATAACTCATTACATTATTTTAAAATATTTTCAAGTTTAAGTTTTTTATTAGAAGATGAGTTCTGGAGAAAATAATATTTACAGCAAACAGAGTCAGCACTTAGAAAGATAAATTTCTATTTGGTTAATTAAATTACTTCTTTTAGTGGTTTTTTCAATTAATATGTAGATATTAAATTATTAGTGATAGAAATATAATAATTGAAAACTTAATTTTACCGTCCGATCGTCTGTTCTGACCTTAGTTAATTCAAAACCCTAGGCCCAATCGTGACATATGTTTATTCTAATTATTAAAAATCAATATCATGAATCATTCACCACCCATTTCTCCTGAGTGTCACACATAATATTAGCTTCAATTTCTACATGTTTTCTTTCATATTATCTACCTAAGTCATCTTACTCTACCCCCTTTTCCCTTCTCATATCTATAATCAAAATAGTATGTATCTACCAAATCCCAACATACAAAAGATTGTAAAAAGGTAAACTAAAAATTAAGTAAAAATACTTTTTACGAAAGTAAATATTGAGAAATGATTGATCAAGACTTCAAGACTTCAAATGAACTTGACAGTATTTGCATAGGTTTCTTAGAACCAACATGGATTAGCAAGTAAGATGTAACAACAAGAAAACCAGAAATTAAAAAAATAAAATTATTAAAATATATATGATTTACTCTGCTTCCTTGCACCCAACAAGGACTAGAAAAATAAAGGCTTTCAAAACAAATATCGGCATACAGATATAGAAATCAATATAATAAACAATCAAATTATATGCCTTCATGTAATAAAGTGTTACGTTATGAAAACATGGGCATAATTGGTTGAGATCAATGCGAACCACTTAGAACCCAGCAAAATATTAAAAATTATGTAAATATCCGGAAAAATTTGCTCCGAGAAGCCTTTATTCATGTCATTTCACTCATTTCCCTTCAAGTACAGCCTTTCAACCCCTACCCAATCATAAGTTCTCATCCATACCCCTCCTTAACTCCTCAAAGACGCATAAAACCAAACCCAAAGTTCTGAAGGACCTGCAAAAGATGATATTTTTCATAATGCAGGTATCCTTAAAAATTATATCATTCATAATATAGGTATCCTACAAGAATATCAAGTTCAGCATAAATGGAGATACTAGCAAACTAAATTCTATGTGAAGAATCATAGTGTTTGCCAATTACAAATATCATTGTTTTAATCAGCGAAACCTGAGGCAAGTTCGAAGTATAAAAAGGTTGAATACATAATATGCAATTTTAATTAGTGGGATCAATAAAATTAGTTATTATAGCCAAAACTAGTCAAGGAGTGATGAGTTTAAGTAACTTGGATCTAAAATAAAAATGGGGTTGTACAAGGATAAGGATATATTTCTAAAGTTGATACTGTCATTTTGGGCAAACTTTGTTATTTGTAGATGCATTATGGAGACTTAATATAAAACTTTAAAGTTAAAATTAGAACTATGCTATATCTTAGATACAACTGTTGGGTGATAAAAAATCAATAAAAGGCATGTTCAAGTTTGACAGAAATGAGAATTGTAATATGGATTTGTGGCATAAAATATAATGATGTATCAAGATACTACGAAGAAGAAGGATCAAAAAAGTACCATCCGTTGAATATGAAAGTGAAAGTAATGGATTTAAGTGGCTTGCGCATACATGATAAAAGGTAAATAGTAAATCAGTAAACTAAAATACAATAGAATAAGTCACTTTTAGTATTCCTATATAGTATACTTTAATCTAAGTATAAGGGTTTACAGAAGTGCATGAAATTAGAGAGTGACATTTGGTACAATGCATGCATTAGCTGAAGGGAAGGAGAGAAGGTGAGCATGAATGAGTATGAAAACTGGAAACTTATATATATAAAGGAATCCTTTGTATCAAGCTTGGCTAGAGATACTATGAAGTTCTTAAGAAGTTAACTACAGTTTTTGTTCTTTCTTATTTACTATTATATGCCAAGTTTAGATCTCTCCTTTATAGACGATAAGGATGAACAAGTAAATGAAACAAAAGATGAAATGCGGGACAATGGAGGATAAAAACTAAATAATAAAACATATAACAAAACCCAATAATTTTGCTCCGCTTTCAAGAAATTGGCCACTAAATATTATCATAACAAAGAACAAGTTGAGAAAAAGGCTAACCTTGTTGAAAAGAAAATATATAATTTTTTTTGTTACTAGCCTATAGAGGAGGAGACGGAAAACACGAAACTGGAATTCGACATCAGTGCAAGTAATCATGTATGCAGCTACAGAAATATGTTGGTGAAGCTAAATGAGATGAAGAACAAAATTGTAGGGGTATTCAATAGCTTTTCGTGAAAACAAAAGGAAAAATTCTTAAAAATATTAAAAAGGGCGAAACCAATTTTTTAAAAGCTTATAATTTATCAAGCATAAAAAGTAATATATTAAGCTTGGAGCAACTGTTTGAAAAAAAAAAACTGAATTAACATAAAAGATAAGGTGCTATCTAAAAAAAATTAACTTACCAAATAAATGTTAACAAAAACAGATTTTAACATAAGAATATGTAGTCATGTTAAGTGTAAGAAAGCTTAAGTAAGAGATACCTCATGATTATGGAATTTGACGTTTGAACATCTTAAATTCTAAGATCTCAATATCATGTCAAGTACAAAATTAGTGCACGGATTAATAAGCATAAATCATCCAAATTAACTTTATGAAGCTTTAATAGCACACCATTGAAAAACAACCAACAAAAGGTTTTCCTAATAAAGAAATGTTAGGAAAAAGTCCTTTAAATCACAGAAATGTTTATGGACTGATTACCCTAGCATCTTATCATAAGAATCACCATTTTCTCACTTGTATTTGATTATACAAGGAAGAAATAGGTGAATATTTTAAAGGGAAAATCAAAAGCCTTTAGCATGTGAAGCAACATACAACAATTAAC
Organism: Phalaenopsis hybrid cultivar; assembly: GCA_002079205.1. Classification (NCBI taxonomy): domain Eukaryota; kingdom Viridiplantae; phylum Streptophyta; class Magnoliopsida; order Asparagales; family Orchidaceae; genus Phalaenopsis; species Phalaenopsis hybrid cultivar. Next base: position 53,151 of record JXCR01145754.1, read on the forward strand.
ATGGTTACTCAAGTAAAAATAAATAGATCAAATCATAAGGAGACTTTACATACAAACCATTTGAAAACAAGCGCAACATTTGGCGTCAATTAATAGCACCCATTTCTCCATAATAAAACGGCATAAGGGCATCGAAAATATCGCCTTATTATAAGCATGGTATGAAGCATGACCAAAAGCAAAACAAGCCACATGAATTATGGTTAAGGCAAGGCTTGCATTTTANTATGAATTATGGTTAAGGCAAGGCTTGCATTGTATGTATTCTCACAATTACAGCAACAAAAGGAGTGTGGACAGCCAAAAAGCTGAATATCTATTACTTGAAGGGCATTGGAACTATCACATATGCGTGTGTTTCTACATAAAAGAGATCAAAGGTAAATGGCAAAATCTCAAATCTTATCTTCTTATTAGAGCCTACAAATTACTTAATCTTAACAATTTAAGTTGTTAAAAGTACATAAATGCAATTTAAAATAGGAACTTGGGGTTGGAACAAGAAAGTAGACATCACTTAAGATAAAGCAAATACACGAAGATGACACTTTTTACCGCCTACACCAAAACTAACTACACATTCATGTAAGCCTTTACCAAGTTTAGATTGAAAACAAAAGAAAACAAGCTCACACAAGCTTTAATAGGGGACCCATGAACCGCATCTTGTTTTTATTTCTTTGCAAAAAACAACTATCTAGAGTTTAAAGATGCCGTATAAGATGAACGGTGTGATGAATAAAGTGAACAAAACCATTGAGAAGAACCACACGTGATAACCAACATCTCTTCTTGAAGGACATAAGGCCATTATGATATATAAACCAAGCAAAAATACAAAATGAATTAAAAAAGGGAAAGCATAATGCGTGGCCAAAAATACAAGCTTAAGCTAGAATTGACAATGATGAGATACTTGTTCATATCTTGCTGATGGAATTAATAAGTTTATTGTGAGTTGTCCAATTTAATAAATACTGAATTAGACATGAAAAAAAATTAATTCACATACTTCACTATTAAAAACTAATTGCAGGACTTTGCATAAAATACTATGAAATGGTAAGACATTTTATAACATTAATTTGGGTCAAAAATCTAGATCAAACTTATTGTATTAGATGAAACAATTTACTATGTAAAATGTTATAATTAAGGGCTTGTTTGGGATCACTTTTGTTTTTTTTTTTTTATTATTAAAAACATATTTGATTAATGCATTTTTTGCATGCTTTTACTGTTTGCTTTAAAAATAAATTATTTATTTTTAAAAACACTCAAAACAACTATAAGTTATTTTGAGTGTTTTTNATCACTTTTGTTTTTTTTTTTCTTATTATTAAAAACATATTTGATTAATGTATTTTTTGCATGCTTTTATTGTTTGCTTTAAAAATAAATTATTTATTTTTAAAAACACTCAAAACAACTATAAGTTATTTTGAGTGTTTTTAAAACAGCTAACCATATTATAACATACCAAATTAGTTTCATTTTAAGTAAAAATATAAAAAAGATAAATAAATAAAATAAAAAATAAATATAAAAAGTGATCCCAAACATCCCCTAAGCATCCCAAACATAAAATATTTTTNGCTAGAATTGGCAATGATGAGATACTTGTTCATATCTTGCTGATGGAATTAATAAGTTTATTGTGAATTGTCCAATTTAATAAATACTGAATTAGACATGAAAAAAAATTAATTCACATACTTCACTATTAAAAACTAATTGCAGGACTTTGCATAAAATACTATGAAATGGTAAGACATTTTATAGCATTAATTTGAGTCAAAAATCTAGATCAAACTTATTGTATTAGATGAAACAATTTACTATGTAAAATGGTATAAGTAAGGGCTTGTTTGGGATCACTTTTGTTTTTTTTTCTTATTATTAAAAACATATTTGATTAATGCATTTTTTGCATGCTTTTATTGTTTGCTTTAAAAAGAAATTATTTATTTTTAAAAACACTCAAAATAACTATAAGTTATTTTGAGTGTTTTAAAACAGCTAACCATATTATAACATACCAAATTAGTTTCATTTTAAGTAAAAATATAGAAAAGATAAACAAATAAAATAAAAAATAAATATAAAAAGTGATCCCAAACATCCCCTAAGCATCCCAAACATAAAATATTTTTGTAACAAAATAGAAATCATAAAATAACTAATTTTTTATTTAATAAAAAATAATTGTGATAAAATCATAAAATTTATTAAATTATAGATATTATTAAATTCTTAAATCAAATACGAGCTAAACACCCCATGACGATTTTAGGACAAACTAAATCTAAATTGTGTTTCCAAGCTTATTTTCTTCATTTGCCTGAAATAATTATATACCTAAAACATTCAAAATGAAAATAGTAGTATATCAAAGTATATGTCTGTCATATCAAAATCAATTGGTGAGTTATTAAGCTCATAAGGCTAACACATACCAACCTTTGTAGAAGCTCACAAGTCTAACACATATCGACCTTCGTAGAAGCACCACATATCATTCTCATTATTTATGTTGATAATATCCTGCTAGCTACCGGTGATCATAACGGCGNCTCAAAATAAAAATATTCGTATATCCAAGTATATGTCTGTCATATCAAAATCAATTGGTGAGTTATTAAGCTCATAAGGCTCACACATACCAACCTTCGTAGAAGCTCACAAGTCTAACACATACCGACCTTCGTAGAAGCACCACATATCATTCTTATTATTTATGTTGATAATATCCTGCTAGCTACTGGTGATCATAACGGCGCCATAAAAGTGAAAAATTATACCTATAAAGGTGTTTTATCACAAAAAATTTGGGGCAACCTAATTATATTCTTAGAGTTGAATTTGAGTACAATAAAACTAAGATGTCACTATCTCAAAGAAAGTATACCATTGATACTGTGGAAGAAACTAGACATCTTTAAAGCGAACTGGTTGAAACCCTTATGAAAACTCATTATCATGTCTAAAAATGAAGAGCCAAGCATTTTTCTTAGATTTCAATATGAGTACAGCAATCTCGATATTGATATTGAAACTAGAATTCAGATTGCAAACTAGTTGATAACCTAATGCTAACTCCTATCACATACAATATGGAAGAACTATTGAATAATTTATCTCAATATCAAAGGCTAGTCGATAAGTTCATTATTTAGATTGTTAGTAGGCCAAAAATTTCATTTTTCGTTAAAATTGTTGGCCAATGCATACAAAATTCAAAACATAAACATCAAGAAGTTATCCTACAATTATCATGTATAAAAAAAAAATGTTATTTGTTAAGACTAAACACTTTAACACCAAGTTTCATCTTATTAAATTTATAATGACAATCCCTAGCCGTTATTACTTATTATTAGCTTTCTTATTTGTTTTACTCTGTTTTATCTCTTTCCTATTTGTTTTATTCTATTTTCATTTATTTCCTTTATTGTATCTATTGTAATTGGGTTTAAATACCCCTTCTCCTATCAATAATATTATGCATCACGCTCTATTCTCAAATCTAAAATGGTATCAGAACCAACAATCAAACCCTAGCTGTCGGCTCTTTCTGTATAACTTCTTGCAGTTTTTTCTTTTTTCCTATTGTCAGTTCTTTCTCCAACCTGCAGGCACTCTCCCATGGAGAGAAATTCTTATTTTTTTTTCCTCAAGAGAGGGTTTTCTCCTATCCTTCCCCATGGAAAATTATCCCGAGGAAAATTATCCCGTGGAAAACTATCAAGTGAATTTTTTTTTCAACCAGCTATCTCTCCAGTGGAAAACTATCCAGTGATTTTTGTTTCTCAACCAGCTGTCTCCCGCGGAAATTTTTTTCAAGCCACCTAGCTCTCTCCCGTCAGGAACTAGTGCAAATTTGCCAACTGCTAGTGCTTCCCCTATCCATCAGAACAAGGATCTGTCATGACTCTACTAGAATTCAACGATGGCTCAAAACCACAACATCTCCTTTGGCTCAGTTGAAATTATGACGAATTCCTTCAACACTGAGCCACCTTCAGAAGATGTTCTTGATTCCATCGGAGGATCAACTCCAACCCCAGCTTCCTCACAGATCAGAGGACCGGAAACCAACATGAACTTCTTGATCATAACTCATAAACTAAACAGCGGTAACTTTCCCCAATGCTCCCAAGCGGTGTCGTGTTCATCAAAGTACGCAAAAAATTCAATCAACTAGCAGGTATGATTCGTGAGCCAGGTTTGCCTACCACCAGTGCTTCCGCTATCCATCAGAACCAGGATCTATCATGACCCTACTAGAATTCATCGATGGTTCAAAACCACAACATCTCCTTTGTCTCGATCGAATATATGGTGGATTCCTCCAACACTGAGCCACCTTCAGAAGGTGTTCTTGATTCCACTAGAGGATCAACTCCATCCGCTCCCTTGCAAACCTGAAGGACCAGAAACTAACATTAACTTCTTGATCACAACCCATAAACTGAATGACAGTAAATTTCTCCAATAGTCCCAAGCAGCGTTTTTGTTCAAAAAAAGACAAAAGTAATTCAATCACCTCAGAGATATGATTCGTGAGCCTCGATAGACTGACCCGACATATGGAGCTTAGGAAGTGGAGAATTTCATGGTCATATCGTGGTTGATCAACTCCATGGAGACCTCAGGTCATTCATATATGTTTAGCTAGTGCCCTCTAGACGGCAGTCCGTGATACCTACCCGGAAATCGGAAATTCCAGCCAACTCTATAAGGTGACTAAGAAAATCTGAGACGCAAAACAATGATCAAAGACTGTAACCCAGTACTATGATGATTTTGTTGCACTATGGATGGAATGTGGTCTACACAACGACTACACTTGGGATTCTCCGATTGACCTTTTTCTCTACCAGAAAATTGTAGAAAATGATCGCATGTTTCAATTTCTGACTGCTTTAACAAAGACCTTGATGAATTCAGGGGCAGTATCCTTGGTCGGGATTCTCTTCCCTTCGCTCGTGCTGCTTTCACTGAGATTCGTCGGGAAGAGAATCGAAGACTTGTCTTGCTCTACAGTTCTACTGTTTCAGCCAAAGCATCCCCTTGATCTCGAATAGTTGATCCACTCTCATCTGTGTCGCCTCGAACTGGTCACCTCACATGTGATTATTACAAATCAAACCACACTCAGGACAAGTTTTGGACACATCACGGTAAACCGGCATACAAACATTCGACCAAATCATTTGATGCCAAGGGACTCACGGCGGCATCCGATTCTACCACGGCTTAACCGAATCCTACCCGAAACATCCCAGAATCCTCTGAATCCCTGAAAAACTAGATGGAGCAATTGATTAAACTTCTCATAGCCAATCAAGTTTCAGTGGTCTATCGACCTCCCACGTCCAACAAGTTACTCGTCCTATGGCTCTCACGATTTATTCCTCTAGTCCGTGGATTATTAACTCAGATGACACGAATCACATAACTGAATGCTCGCAAGATTTCTCAACTAGTTATCCATGATCTATAAAAGATACTGTTAGAATTATTGATGTCTCATGTAGTTCCATTGCTGGTAAATAGTCGGTTGTACTAATGATTGGTCTAACTCTGGAATCTGTATTACATGTTCCCCTATGGCAATATAAATTGTTATATGTCAGCACGTTAACGAATGATATTGATTGCATTACCAATATCTCTTTTGATGGTTGTGTTTTTCAGGATCGTAATTCGGGAAGGATGATTGAAACTGCTAAGAGAATAGTTGGACTCTACTACTTTCAAGAGAAGAGCATGGAGAGTGAGAGCAAAGACACTCAGAAGTTTTAGTTTATCCCGAGTCATTAAATGTCTCATTACGTAGTTGCATTGTCGTTTGGGTCATCCTAGTTTCCAATACTTAAAATTTGTATCCTTTGATGTTTTGTAATAAAAATCTTTCTAACTTTAATTGCGAGAAATGTCAATTAAGCACTATCAAATCAATTACCCACCCAACACTTACACACCTTCCGCTCATTTCTCTCTTATTCATTATAACATATGAAGACCCTCTCGCACTTCCAGCAACACTAATAAATGGTGGTCTTTGAGTTTGATTGATGACCACACTCGGATGACATTGGTCTATATTTTAAAAGACAACTTGATCCCAGATCCATAAAACTTATCTTCTTAAAGTACTCTGTAGCCAAAAAAATGTATAAGTGTCTTAATCCTACCACAAACAAAGTCAATGTGAGTGATGAAGGCACCTTCTTTGAAAGTGTTCTCTATTTTTTAGCTCGATCTCAACTGAAGGAGAGCTTGAGTTCTTAGACACCGTTACTTATCTTACTCCTATGGATGTTCCCCCTATTGTTCCTACCATTAAGGAGTCTCATGTTCCGTTGAATGCACATTCTCCTCCTTCCACTGTCCATGTTTACACTCTAAGCACCTGTCCCAATGTTTCTACGCTGGAGCCCGCTACCTCCTTCTAAGACCTTGATTTAACTTCGGACGACATCCTCAACACAACCCCTCTAAATAAAAAGATGAGTTCTCCGAGTAAAATATGCAATTAGACATGCTCTCTATTCTATAGCAAAATATGTCTGTTTTCACAGTCTATTGCCGGCCAACAGAGCCTAATGGACTATTAGATCCCAGCGACTAGTAAGGTGGCCCTTGTTGATCCATCCTAGAAAGCAGCATTAATGGAGATGAATGCACTTCAACGAAACCATACGTGAGACGTCGTTGACCTTCCTCGGGAAAAGAAAGCTGTAGGATGTCGATAGATTTTCAGCATCAAGTTCAACTCTGTCGAATCCCTTGAACGCAACAAGGCGTGATTAATCGTCAAAGGGTGCTCACAAACATACGGGATTGACTAGGAGGAGACATTTGCTCCAGTGGCTAAGTTAAACACTATTCAAGTCTTATTGTCCCTTTCGGTGACTCTAGATTGAACGTTATTCCAGCTAGATGTCAAGAATGCATTCTTGAATTGAGAGCTTACAGAAGAGGTGAACATGTCTCTCCCTCTTGACTTTGACACTACTGTCTCCAGAGGGCAAGTGTGAAGGCTATGAAAGAACCTTTATGGGCTAAAGCAATTCACATGGCCCGGGTATGACAAGTTCACAAAGGTGATCATGGGTCATGATTTTACTCATGCTTAAACGGATCACTCCCTCTTCTTCCTGCATTCCTCCAATAAGTAAATATCTTTATTGTCTATGTTGACGATATTGTTCTTACAAGCAACGACCACCCAGCATTGGAGTCTTGAAAGACATTCTTATTACGTCCTTTAAAATAAAGGACTTGGAATCTCTCTGATACTTCTTAGGCATGGAAGTGGCTCGGTCATCAAGGAGCATTCGCCTGTTTGAACACAAATATATGATTGATCTCTTGACAAAGAAGAACCTTCTTCTGCACAAACCTGTTATTGTTCATATAGATTTCAATGATAAATTAGCTAACATTCTCAATGTTGTGTCTGCCAACAAAACTCACTACCAGCATCTTGTGGGAAAACCCATCTACCTCGCCCATACTCATTTCGACATATATCACGTAGTTGATATAGTGAGTCAATTCATGCATAACCCCTATGAGAACCACCTCCAATATCTCCACCGGATTCTCCACTATTTAAAAGGTACAACAGGCTCAGGTTTGTTTTTCTCTCGTCACATATGTCAATTTTTTGTCATTTATACAAATGTCGATTGGGCCAGATTGGTTCATGATCGTCGTTCCACCTCAGAACATTGTTCATTTGTATAAGGAAATATTATCATGTGGAAAAGCAAAAAACAGTTTATAGTTGTCAAGGTCAGTGTTGAAGCTGAATTTCGGTCCATGTCCTTGGAAATTTATGAAGCTCTCTGGTTACGCATTATGCTCCACGAACTTCGTATGCCCATCTCCGTCCCGCTGNATTGATTTTTAAAAATTATTTAAGTATTAACTTTAATGATGATCTTTAAAAACAAATTAAAAATATTAAATGATCTCAAAATCCTTTGAAATTTTTATGATAAATTCTCTGACTTATTAATCACAGNCACTTGGACCCAATCTTGATTTTATGGGTCGATGTTCTGTAGTATCAAATCATTTTTCCAAACGGGACCAAAAATAAGCACGAGCAGATGTATTTTGTTTGGATTTAATATCCCTCAAAATTTCTTCTCTCATCCGAGGGGATATTGCACGTCCCATTCGTCTGAGTAACTCATGGACTGAACAATTTTCTTTGGCAGCTAATTGTTGAAAAACTGTACTAACTTGAGAAACAGGATGAATTTCCTTCCTTTCCCCACTCTGTTCTTGAGAAATTAGCAGAGTAGCAACAATCTTTTGGATATTTTCATGTCCCTCGGT
>JXCR01145754.1:71571-87756 GCA_002079205.1 Phalaenopsis hybrid cultivar
TATTTTTAAGCCTTAAAAATCATTTTAAGGTTTAAAAATAGATATATTTATTTTTAGACCTTGGAAATATATTCCAATGATTCCTAAGTGTTTAGGAAATAATTTGGAACATTTCCATGAGTTTAATATTTTATGATTTTTTTATTATTTTTTAATTATTAAAAATAATTAAAAATAACCTAAAAATCAAATTTTTATTTTAAATATATTTTTATTTTTATTAAGTTCCCCTGATATCAGAGAACTCAAAAAACTAAGTTTCATAGTTTTTGGAGTTATGTTTTGATTTTTAAAATTTACTTAAGTTTCAAATTTAATGGTCACATTTAAAAATCAATTAAAAATACTAAATGATCTCCAAATGACTTGAAATTTTTATGGTAAGTTTTATGACTCATGGGTCATAATGAAAAATAAAAATCAAGTAATTTTAATCTCTGTGTGCTTCAAATTAAATGTTTTAAGCAAATTAAGGTTTGCTCAAAACAATGATGTTTTGATTTTTTAAGAAAATGAAATTATTTCCAAAGACTCTTATAGCTATAAGTAACTCACATGAATTTTTGTAGAATTTTCCAAGCAATATATAAATTTCCATAATTATTTGAATGAAAAATTGATCAAAACTTAGAAAATTAAGATCTCTGTCTAGAGATCTCCTCTATTTTTGAAAAAAATACTCAAATTGTTTCTTTAAATAGAGGCTACAACATATAAAAAATTGAAGTCAAGGTGATGAGTAAATAGGAATGGAGAGTTCAAAAACCTCTAACACTAATTGATCTTTATAAAATTAAATTTGCATCAAATAAGCATAAAATTTATTTCACATGATTCTCCTCTGCTCACTAAGCAAGAGAATATTTTCATTTTATTTTTACGAATTTTCTATGAAAAGTTATTAATTTTTGAAGTTTAGGGGTATTTTCTGAATTTTTTAAATCCCATAATTTTCTAATTAAACCCACGCGCTGACTGGATCATGGGCGATTCCGAAAATGCCACGTGTTGCGCTATGGTTTGTCACCGCCATCCGCATCAGCGATGACTCAACACGTTGTGCATATACGTGATCTCTGTCCGACGCGATCAGGACCGTTCGATCGATACACACGCGAATGAACGACATCTGTTCATCGTCCCCGATGGCCTTAACCGAGAGCCGTCCACCTTAAAACGTTAATATCTCACTCGATTCTCAACTGATTTACATGAAATTTTTTTAAAATCGTAGATCTGACCTAGCTCTACACATCCATATGGTTAATCAAGCATGATTTGTAAGTTTTCTTCACAATATCGTGAAACCGAGCTCAAATTTAAAAAAAAATGGCCTATACATTTGTCCAAGAGGTGTGGCCTCAATTGGATGCTTGTGCAATTTAGGGAAAATCGCCTATACCTTTGTCTAACAGGTGTGGCCTCAATTGGATACTTGTGGAATGTTTGTTGAGGTCCAACGAAGCTTCTCTAAGCACCAATTGGAGTTCCTTTGAGTTTTGTTTAGAAATCCCAAAAATGGGGTTAGGCCTTATCCTCCACAACAAATGAGGGCTTGGGGGAGGGGGGTTTGATGGGAAAGCTTCTTCTTTAGGCCTTGTGAAGGTGTGTGCAAGGTTAATTTGATTTTGGTGGAGTTTGGAGTAGTGCCCTGATTTTGAGCTCGATTTTGAGCTCAAAATTGAACTCACAGAAGAGGCTTTGAGGGCAATTAATGGTGGAGCCCTTCTTCTCTGTGCTTGGAGAAGAATTTTGGATATTTTGGAGGAGGTTTTGCTAATCTATGGTGGTTCTTCCTTGTTTGGCCGTGAGCTCTCTCCTCTTCCATAGCCATGGCCATGGCTTTTTTATAGAGTTAGATCAGTTGGGATGCTTGGAGATGAAGTCTAAAGCTCATGATGAGCAAGAAAAATGGCACCATAAGAAATTGCCAAGTGTTAGTGAGTAATTTGCATGAAACTTATCCTTTAATAAAAAAAAATACTTACATAAGGGATAAATATCATGGCTAACCCATGGTTAACTTAACTTAACTCTAAGGTCTTGAGTTTAGCTAAGCTTAAGCTTGATTGGGAATACAAAGTTTGATTTTCTTTATATTTTGGTCATGGTCTAATATGACCAAAAATGGGATTAGGATTGTTCAGCCAAGTCACTTGGCTTAATTGAATACTGTATTTGGTGTAGGAGACCATGAGGAACAACTTTCATGAAGGATGAAAGTCATTTCGAGGTCAATTGGTTAATCAATTTGGTGGATTTTTTATTTTTGACCCATTTTAAGCATGTTAGGCTAAGTTTAGGTCAAACTTAGGCTAGCTATGGGCTAATTTCGAATTGATTATTGTGTTTGGTGTAAAACATCATGATGAACAACTTTCATCAAGGATGAAAGTCATTTTGAAATCAATTTGGTATTGAATTTGGTGGATTTTGATGAAATTTGAATTTATACCCAAATTAGGCAATGGGGTTAATTTGGGTCAAACTTGAACTAGCTTTGGACTAAACTCAAATTGATTGTTGTGTTTGGTCACAAATGACCTCATAAAGAATTTTCAACAAAAATTAGATGCCAATTTGAGATCTAACGCATTCGATTATTGAGATTTTGGGTGTTAGCCAATATTAGGGCTAATCTTGGGAATTTTGGATTTATTGGGCTTTTTTGGGAATTTTTGGAATTTTTTGGATTTTTAGGCCATGGAGGGGCATTTTGGTAATTTGGCCACTTTTGGAAATTTTTTGTCAGTTTTGGCAAAGTTGGATGTATTCAACGTGTTTGGAATGAGTTTTGATCAGTTTTGGGTATTTTGGCAAAATTTGGGAATTTTAGCCAAATTTGGGTCCCAAGGGCAGTTAGGGGTTTGGAGGTGCCTCGGGGCAAAAGACCAAGTTAGGCATTTCACATAGAATTGGATAGATATATGGTGCCTAGGGGCAAAAGACCAAGTTAGGCTTTTCACATAGAATTGGATAAATATCCATTCAGTGCCTAGGGGCAAAAGACCAAGTTAGGCATTTCAAATAAAACTGGATAGATATTCATTCTAAATCCAAAATTTGGGAATATTAGCCAAATTTGGGTCCCAAGGGCAGTTAGGTAATTTGGAGGTGCCTTTGGGAATATTAGCCAAATTTGGGTCCCAAGGGCAGTTAGGTAATTTGGAGGTGCCTAGGTTTTGGGAATTTTAGCCAAATTTAGGTCCCAAGGGCAGTTAGGTAATTTGGAGGTGCATAGGGATTTGGGAATATTAGCCAAATTTGGGGTCCAAGGGCAGTTAGGTAATTTGGAGGTGTCTAGGGCAAAAGACCAAGTTGGGCATTTCAAGTTTCAAGGGCAGTTAGTAATTTGGAGGTGCCTAGGGGCGGGTATTTTGACAAATTTTAGAAATATTAGCCAAATTTGGGTCCCAAGGGCAGTTAGGTAATTTGGAGGTGCCTAGGGGCAAAGTAGTTAGGCATTTCACATAGAATTGGATAGATATCCATTCTAAATGAACCATGAATTAATGGTGGGAATTTCAAGTGCAATTGGGTAGAGAACCATTCTGAATGAGTCATGGACCAATGAAATCTCCATTTTGGGTTCCCATGTATTGGTCTTAGCCAGGGTATTGTAAGGGTATTGTGAGGGTATGGTGAGGGTATGGTGTACCTTAGCTCCAAATCAACATTCAGGGTCAATCTTAAGATCAAGTAGCCCTATAGGAACTCTCCTTGAGTTCCCTCACAATGATCTTACCTATTAAGTGCTAGAGGTTAGGACCAATATGTGGAACTTCAAGTTGAGTAAAGAGAAGAGTNCGTTTCTCACTCCGTTTGTCCCGTCTCCTCCTCTCTCCTTAACCTTTGTAGTTAGCCTCCGTCGCTCCGTCCTCTGAACCTATCGCTTGCCATAACACAGTCTCTCGATTTTGGTCGCACAAAGAGGAGTTCGAATTCTGCTCGCACAAAAAAGCAGGGAATCTCAGGTTTAGTCACAGGAAGAAGCAAAGATAAGGATAGTTAAGCATGATGGATATTAAATTCACACATATGCCCCAAAAAAGCTCCTCAAAGTACGAGAAGCTTTTTTTATCTTCTTAAAATGAAAACCTGAATGATGCTCTGTATCATATGTTCCAGTGGCATCATTGAAGGCCATGTGAAGCATGCCAGCAGCCTTGGTCTTGGAACCAAAATTATTGGTAGAGCAAAGTCTATCAAACACAGAAGTGCNGAAATGTATACGGAAACATTTAAATGCATACCATTTAATTTTAATGTACTTACATATATAACAATTTGATTTCTTTATAGAAGATAGTGTAAACAATACTTAACTATATATAATTGTAAAATGTTGGTGAATTTTTTTTTTTAAATGTGAAATATACCATTTTATGCATACATTTCTAATACCAAAATTGTTATATGTATAAATATCAAATTATAGTTGTCGTGTAGGTAAATATATAAGAATTGTGTGAATATAAGTAAATTTCCCAAAATAAATAACTTCAACTCATGAAAACTTTTACATCACCTTATGCTATTTGGTTGTAGGATCGAAATAAGGCTACATGTCACGGACTAACTTATCTCGAGTCACCCGTGCAGCTTTAGCGCTCTTCCTTGGCACTAAATTATCCTAACTCTAACAACTTTTGAACTAGTAAGTACAAAACACTCTTGGAAAAAGAATAGGGAGAAGTATTGGAGAAAGAAACACTTCACTAGAAATAGTGGTTACAACACTTGAATGCTTGGGAACCTTGGATGGATCCAAATGAGGGGAAGAGATTCCTATTTATAGTCCCCTCCAAGTCTAAGGGAATTTTCTAGATTATATTAGAATAATTTAGTTTCTAGATAGTTCAACAACATTCTCTTACATACATGCATAGCCCTAGACTTTTCTACGTTATTCTTAAGTTATCCTTGGAGTTTTTTCTTCTAACATTCTCTAGAATGTAGTAGAATCTTCTAGAGTTACTTGGATTGCTCTCCTTCATCTGATCTTTTCTAGAATCTTCCATCACATTGTCATCTTGCAATTTCTTTGAACTTGGCAGAGCGTGACACTCTCCCTCACTTAAGCTTGCAATGCTCACTTAAGCTTGCAATGCCCTCATTGCGTCATTTTTCTGATACTACTTGATCTTTTCTTTGAATTGTCTAGTGTGTCTTTGTGCTCCCAGCTTGCTTCGCTATCAGGTAATCCTCTCAATTTGATGTGATACTGCTTGTAGTTTGGTACCCCCTGTCGCCTGATCACTCTATCAGCCAATATCACTTCAACTTCTTTATCAAAGAAAGTGATTATGGTTGTAGGCGCTCGCTTGGAAATCTCTCTTAAAGGGTCTTTCATATCTTCATGATAGGGCTTCAACATGCTTATATGAAAGACCAGATGTATCTTTAATTTTGGTGGAAGGCTAAGTTCGTAAGAAACCTTTTCCACTTATTTCATTACCTCGAAAGGCCCTTCGTATATGCACCTTTCAAAATGTTTTGAATTGTTGGGGTAGAAGTTTTACAACGACTAGGTCTCCTTCTTTAAGCTCAATATGTCACCAATATTTGTCTGCACACTTCTTCATCTTACTTGTGGCTTTGTGTAATGTTGCTCGAGCTAGCTTCTTTTGCTCAATCGAAGACATGGAAAACTTGAAGGTTGCTGGACTTTTTCTTAACAATTGGTTGTAAGGGATAAGGGAGTCATGGGTCATTGTCCAATGATTATCTCGAAAGGACTCGTGTTGGTGGCTTCGCTTGTTTGTAAATTGAAAGTGAATTGCACCACATCCAACAATTTGACCCAATTTGTTGATTTGCACTCACATAGTACGCAAATATAGTTTTAAGAGGGCATTGATCCCCTCAGTTTGTCCATCACTTTGAGGATGAAAGCTTGTAGTAAAGTTTAGAACTAACCCTAACATCTTGAATAGTTTGGTCCAAAGTCTCCCAGTGAAGTGAGGATCTCGATCACTAATAATATTTTGTGGTATTCCCCATAGCTTTACTACGTTGCTAATAAAGAGCCTTGCAGCCTCTCCTGTAGTACAATCGGTGGGAGCAGCAAATGAATGTTGCCTACTTGCTAAATATATTCACCACGAACATGATGCTTACAAATCCATCCGACTTTAGCAAGTTAGAGATGAAGTCCATAGAGAAACTCATTCATGGTTTTCGAGGGATGAGTAGTGGTAGTGGTTCCAACAACCTGCTGGTTGTTGAAGGACAACTTTGTTTTGTTGGAAAACAAGACAAGTGCGAACATATTCTTCTATCCCATCCTTAATCCCTGACCAATAATTATTTATTTTTAGAACTGTTAGGCTTCGCTTCATACCTTATTGTCATGCGCATAAAGAGTAATGATATTCTTTGATTAGCTCATTTTTTACATTGCTCCACCTTAGTACGTAGATGCGACGGCCTTTAGTATAGCTGATATGTTCATCTATCCAAAACTTTCTGGGTTTTCCTTCCTTCACCAAAGTGATAAAACTTTAGGCTTGTGGATCATAGTTAAACCCTCCTTTGATTCTACTTATGAGGGAGCTGGAGACTTATGAAATACTTGCAAGTTTGGCTTTTCGGCTTAGTGCGTCTATTATTACATTGGCCTTTCCCGACTTATACTGCAAGATGCAATTAAATTCTACCAAGAATTTCTGCCAACTAACCTGCTTCAGACTTAGCTTCTTTTGAGTTTGAAAGTAGTTGGTGGCAATATTATTTGTCATAACCATGAATTTAGAGCCAAGTAGGTAGTGTCTCCATACTCTAAGGCAATGTATGATGGCCTTTATCTCCTTTTCCCGGACTGTGTAGCGACGTTCAGTATCATTAAGTTCCAGCTTTTATAGGCAATTGGGTGTCCTTCTTGCATGAGTGCTCTTCTTATAGTGAAATCAGAAGCATCAATGTGCACTTCATATTCCTTAATATGACCAGGAAGGCTAAGTATGGGCTCTTCATTGATTGTCCTCTTGAGGTCTTTAAATGCTTCATGACACCCGTTATTCTGTTCCCATGACTTATTCTTCTTGAGTAGGCTCATCAACGGAGTAGCTCTTGTAGAATAGCTCTTTATGAATTGTTGATAGTAGTTTACAAGCCCCAGGAAGGATCTTAGATCATGTACCTTGGTAGGATGCTCCCAATCTTAGATGACCATGATCTTATTTTCTTTCATTATAATCTTTTCATCCTTTATCTTATGCCCTAAGAATATCACTTCTTGTGTGACAAATGAGAATTTTTCTTTTTTGATGTATAACTTTTTTTCTTTAAGTACTTTGAATAATTCTCTAAGGTGTCTCAAGTGATCATGGAGTGTGCTGCTATACACCACTATGTCATCTAAGTAGACAACAACTGACTGATCCAAGTATGGTTGAAATAGTTTGTATATCAAGGTTCACAATGTAGTAGGAGCATTGGTTAGCCCAAAAGGCATAACCATAGATTCGAACAACTCATAACAAGTCACATAAGGGGTCTTCAGTTCATCTCCTTCTGTTATCCTCACTTGGTAGTAGCCTGATTGGAGATCCAATTTTTAGAAGTACCTTGCACTCCCCAGTTGATCAAAAAGATCGGTGATGAGGGGAATTGAGTATTTGTTCTTCAAAGTAATTATGTTTAAAGCTCGGTAGTCTATGCACCTACATAAGGAACCATCTGTCCTTTTCTGAAATAGAACTGGGGCATCATATGAGGCTTTAGATGGTTGGATGAGCCATGCCTCCAACAACTCCTTTAATTGTTTATGCAGCTCTGCCAACTCTTGAGGTGCCACACAGTAAGCTCTCATTATTTGTGGCATGGTTCTTCACTCTAGCTCAATATGGTGATCAGTCTACCCTGTTGGTGGTAGTTCTTTTGGTAATTCTGGTGGTAAAACATCTTTAAACTCTTCTAGTACTACCACCACTTCCCTTGGATTATCTTCTTGGGGCTTCAATTCTTCATCGGGGTCATGAAGAACAACCAAGTAGCTCTCCTCCTCTCGTCGGATGCCCTTCTTGAATTGAATGATAGATAGCATTTTTCGCTTCTTTTTTCTTAGTCCTTGTTGTCGGTACTAGGCAAGTTTGGTTGCCCTCCATGATGCACATGCTATTGGAAAATGGTATTGAGAACGCTCTCACTTGATCCAAGAACTCCAGGCCAAGGATTACCATAAAATCTTCCATTGGAATGATGGAGAAATTCAATGTCTCTGATCAATCTCCGACACAGGTCTTCACTCCTCTGGCCACTCCATAGATTGGCCTAGCCGTTGAGTTGACTGCTTTGATGGAGCCCCCTCCTCCAGTTACATGCAGACCCATCTTCTTTTATTCTTCAATAAAGATGAAGTTGTGAGAAGCTCCTGTATCTATCATTATTGTACTAGATGTCCCGTCTATAATCACCTCCACAAAGAGAAGTCCTTTTGACGAGGTTTTTGTAGAGGAGTGCACCATGTTGAGTAGTTGCATTGTTCCCACTTATGATATCATTATGCTTTCTTCTTCCTCTTGATGGTTTGCAAGGAGAGAGTTCAGAGCCTTCTTCTGAGGGTAATCCCTTGCCCAATGAGGTCCTCCACAAAGAAAACAGTTATAGTGTGGTTTGTTTTTGTTGTTATTGTTAGACTTCCCCTTGTCTTTTGCCTTAGATGGGGTTGATTTGTGAATCATCTCTTCATTGTATTGATCTTAGTCTCCTTGCTTTTGACATAGTTACTCTTTTTTTTCCTTACCTTTGTAGACTCCTTTGTATAATCAATCAAACTTTCTGCGATGGTGATGGTAGTAGCAAGTTCTTGTGTTTCACACCTCCTAAGCTCAGTCTTCACCCACAGTTAGAGTCCATCCATGCAGTTTAATAGAGCATCCTTGTCAGATATGTCACAGATATGCCTTCTTCTGAGGGCAATCCCTTGCCCAATGAGGTCCTCCACAAAGAAAACAGTTATAGTGTGGTTTGTTTTTTTTTTGTTATTGTTAAACTTTCCCTTGTCTTTTGCCTTAGATGGGGTTGATTTGTGAATGGTCTCTTCCTTGTATTGATATTAGTCTCCTTGCTTTTGACATAGTTACTCTTATTTTCCCCTAGCTTTGTAGAATCCTTTGTATAATCAATCAAGCTTTCTGCGATGGTGATGGTAGTAGCAAGATCTTGTTCTTCACACCTCCTAAGCTCAGTCTTCACCCACAGTTGGAGTCCATCCATGCAGTTGAATACAGCATCCTTGTCAGATATGTCTGGAATTTTAAGGACCAAGCTAGTAAACTCCTTAAAACATTCCCTAATCAATTATGTCTTCTTGAGTCTTCGTAATCGAGCTCTAGCCTCATCCTCCGCACTCTTGGGGTAGAATTGTCTCTTTAGCTCCCTTTTGAAGTTGTCAAAGTTGGATATGGTGCACATACATTTCTCAATGTCTCCACACATTCTTCTCCATCAAAGCCTAGTGATGTATGAGAGATAAAAGGTTGCAAATTGTATGCTTGCCCCTTCATTCGTAACCCCCATCGCTCCAAAGTATTGGTCGAGTCCCCATAGGAAGTTGTCTACTTTTTTTGGGTTGCGGCGTCCCCCAAAACTCTAAGGTTTTGGTGTTTTGATGTGTTTTGCTTTGAAAGTATGATTGATGGTGGATATCACTAGTGCTCTCTTGCATAGTGAAATGTTTCCATACATCTCCACTAAGCTAGCACGTACGTCGTTCATCTCATCTTCATGGGCTCTTCGTACCACTCGGAGCTCCCCCATGAAGTCCTCCCGTATCTTAGCCATTTGGTCTCTTAAGGACTCCTCCAATTAGAGCATCATGCCTCTGATCGTCATGCCTCTGATCGTCGAATAGATTGCATTGACCTCCTTCTTGAGTCCATCAACCTTATGGCTAAGATCCACTATCCGATCCTCCACACCATTCACTGCCTCTTCCACCCGAGCAAGGCGTGAATCAAAGTCATGCATGATTTCCTTGGAACTTCCAATTGGTTTGGATGTAGCAAAATCTTGTTGATTCTGATGACCTCGCTCTTGTTGAGATGATTCCACATTAGTGACTCCAGACTCCATTATGTACTCTCTTACGCTCTTTGTCATATCTTCAAAATAAGACTCTGATCCTAACTATCATGGACTAACTTATTTCAAGTCACCCATGCGGCATTAGTATTCTTCCTTTGCACTAAATCAGCCTAACTCTCATAATGCTTGGACTTGTAAGAACAAAATAATCTTGGAAAAAAAATAGATAAAGGTATTGGAGAAAGAAACACTTTATTAAGATCAAGTGGTTACAACACCTGAATGCTTGGAAACCTTAGATGGAGAGATTCCTATTTATATTTCCCTCCAAGTCCAAGGGAATTTTCAAGATTACATTAGAATATTGTAGTTTCTAGATAGTTTCACACTATTCTCTTACATACATACATAGTCCTAGATCTTTCTAGGATATTCTTAGGTTATCCTCTGAGCTTCCTTCTAATATTCTTTAAAATGCGGTGAAGTCTTCTAGAGTTACTTGGATTGCTCTCATCAACTGATCTTTTTTAGAATATTTCATCTTATGGTTTTCTTGCCAATTTCTTTGAACTTTGAAGAGTGTGACATACAACCCTTTAAAAAAAGTTTTTTTTACAAGTTGTCGCGTTAGTGGCAAACTTTGCTGATGACTGGATGACTTTGTTGTTGACCTCATTTTGGAAGTCTTCTTTTCCCTTCCCTATATACCCTAGGATCTAGCCTTAAGATCTTCCAATTTTGACTCGCTTAGAGGACTAGACTGGGACCCATATCCCGTAGAAATTCAAGTCATTTCTTCGCTCTTTGCAGTTTCATATGGACAGTTTTGGATCCTCAATATTCAATTGAGTCGATCAAAAAGCCGACATATTAAAGCTCAAATTGGACTCCTATAGAGATTTGAAAGACATAGGTGGACACCGTGGCGCGTGCGATGTTTGACTTGCCACTGTAAGCAATGTGTTTGACTATGGTAGTCGTTTAGGCGAGGACCGGTCATCAATTCACTCGTTAAACGGCTCCGATCAGATCAAAATAATTTCATTTGTTGTGCCACGTGTGAATCGAAGTTAATTTGACGCGTTTGAAAATGAATTTGTCTGGATGATTTTTAATGATGAAACGGACTACGCCATCGCGTTCCGGAACATCAATTTTAGCTAGGGAGGACACCTATTTTGTTGGAGTTTTGCGCTCGCATAAAATTTGAAATTTTCAAAAAAAATTATATATAAATAAATAAATATTATTATTATTATTATTATTATTATAAAAGAAAAGTTTTTTTTTCTTTTCTATAAACCCTCAGGTATTATTCCCTTTGCTCTAGTTGAAGCCCCTTTTCCTCCTCTCTTGACCGAATCTTGGAGATCCCTTGCCGGTCTTCCATTCATCTCCTCCCTTTCCGAGCTCTCGTCGCCGATAGCTTCTCCGGTAGCCTGTTTATAACGGTTTTTCCCGCTCGAATGGATCTGGTAACCCCTATTTTGAATTTTGATGAATTTCTTTGCCCTTCGAGGTGTTTCTCATCACCTCCTCTTTTTTCACCGCCGGTGAGCTCTGGCCCTCTCGATGGCTATAAATACTCCAGGAGGGGAAGAAGAGGGGCGATGTTCCCCACCCTATCCTTTCTTGAGCTAGCAAGAAATTCAGCTCTCTTTTTGAGTTCTTGAGGAAGATTGGGCTGTGATTCCTCTTTGGAGATTTTGGAGAAACACAGTGTTGAGAGCTCTTTCTCTGTTTGAAGTTTCTGTTTCAGGATTCTCTTACTCTTCTCGGTCTTGCGTTAACAAGGAGTTAAGGTCAGGTTCCATTTAGTGCTAGAGTACTGTTTAATCTTTGGATTAGTTGTCTATGTGATAATCTCCTCTGAATTATGAAATGAATATATCAAATAGACATGATACTTCAGTTTGATCATCTCTTTGATGAAGAAACAAAGTTTCTTCGTGAATATCTATACCATGGCTGCCTTTACTTATCAATACTGGAAACATTTTTTATGACTTGGATAGTCATTTGGGGCTCAATTTTTTATTCTCCTTATTGTCCCCTTTGTTCGAATATTGCTGGAAATGCATTTGGAATTCATTTTGTTTCTCTTTGTTGTTTCTTGTTTAAATAGATGCTTGAGATCAGTTTTAATAACTTGGATAGCCATTTGGTGGCTTGGTTTTGGCTTGTTGGTGGCCTATTCCTTTTGGTTGTTCGCTGGATTTGATCTAGCTCTTATGTGGAAGTTCAATTACATTTCCTATAACTCTCTTTATTTGAACTTCAACATTGGAAACATTTTTTATGACTTGGATAGTCATTTGGGGCTCGTTTTTTTATTCTCCTTGCTGCCCCCTTTGTTCGAATATTGCTGGAAATGCATTTGGAATTCATTTTGTTTCTCTTTGTTATTTCTTATTTAAATACATGCTTGAGATCAGTTTTAATAACTTGGATAGCCATTTGGTGGCTCGATTTTGGCTTGTTGGTGGCCTATTCCTTTTGGTTGTTTGTTGGATTTGATCTAACTCTTATGTGGAAGTTCAATTATGTTTTCTATAGCTCCCTTCATTTGAACTTCAATATTGGAAAAATTTTAAAGATCTGGATAGCCATTTGTTGGCTTGGTTTTAGCTTGGTAATGGCCTATTCCTTTCGGTCATTTGCTGGATTTGATTTAGCCTTTATATGGAGGTTCAATTACATTTCCTGTAATTCTCTTTATCTGAACTTCGACATTGAGAACATTTTAATGATTTGGAAATACATTTAGAATTTGGGTTTTGATTCTCTTTGCTGCCCTTTATGGAAATCATTTTTATGGCTTGGGAAATATATTTGGGATACAGTTCTTAGCTTCCTTTGCTGCCTTTTAAAATAATAATAATAATAATAAATTGGGGAAGGATATTTTGGCTTTGAAATCCATTTAAGAGCCATGTTTTTGTGCCTTTAGCTACCCTATTCAAAATATTTGTGGAAGGTTTATATGCAGATTTTGAACGATATATTTTTGAGCTAATTTTGTACCTCTAGTCACTCCATTTGAAACATTTTTTTGAGATCTATATACAGGCTTTGAACAATTATTTGGGGTTCGATTTCAGTTCCTGGACTCTGTATTGGGTTTGGTTTCAATTCATGCTCCTTGCTGGAATTTGATTCTGATTCTTACTCTCTGTTGTGGTTCGGTTTCGATCACTGCTCTTTACTAGAATTGATTCTAATTTTTATTGGGGTTCGGTTTCGGTTCTTACTCTCTGTTGTGGTTCGGTTTCTGGTTCCTACTCTTTGTTAGAGTTGGTTCTGGTTTCTGCTCTCTGTTAGTGCTCATTTTTTTATGCTTCTTGCTGACCCTTATACAAATACTTGCTGACAGTTATTTTTATGGTTTGAAAATACACACTTAGAGTTCAGTTTTTAATGCTCTTTGTTGTCCTTTATACGAATACTTGCTGACAGTCATTTTTATGGTTTGAAAATACACACTTGGAGCTCAGTTTTTATTGCTCTTTGCTATCCTTTGTTCGAATACTTACTAATAGTCCTTTTTATGGTTTGAAAAATGCATTTGGGATTTGGTTTTGGTTCTCTTTGCTGCTCCCTTGTTTCAACATATATAGGAGATCATTTTAACACATGTTTGGGGCATGTTTCTATGCTTCTTGATACCTCTATTCGAATGCATGTTTGGAGATCTATTTTTGTTCTGGAATAATAGTTTTGGAGCTGGAATTCTTGCCCCTCTTGTTGTCTTATTCAAATATATTTTGAAAGCTATCTTTTGGCTATGAGAATTAGTTTTAGATGTTGTAGTCTTTGCTCCCCTTATCATTTTATTTGAATATACATTAAAAAATCATTTTCTGTTTTTTTTAACTGATCTTATTTGAATATATATTAGGATTATTCGATGTTTTGGATAGTTGCTTTAGCATCCCGAGTAATGAAAACATATTTCTCCTTGGAAAATTGATAGAGCATGCAATGATCATATGTATAGGTTTAAAGTTTGAACTTAGAAGTGGAAAATAGATGTTATAGAAAGGCTTAAATGATTGCTTCTCCCATTTCCTTGATATGAAATAAGAAAAAAATTTGTCAGATGAGCATATGAAGTATTGAGGTGGCCTATTAGTTCGAGATGAGGGGTAACAGCCAATGATGCAAAGAAACATTAATCAGCTCTTCTTATAGTTGAAAATATAAAATCAACACTCAATTAGTGTGATGCCCTTTCACCCCTAGATCATAAACAGCTCTAACCTTTTTCAAAAGGTTCAAGAATTGGTATCCATAAAAGAACAGATACTACAAACACCGCACAGATACTACACTTACAAAAGGAGCAGATACTACAAACACCGCACATATACTACAATCACGAAAGAACAGATACGGCATTACACTGTAGACATCATACCCTAACTAATACATGCATGCATTTGATATCACTTCATATATATCGCATAGTACGTCTTACACATCACATATAGATACACTACACATCTTTAATTGATGGATCTAGGTATCACCATATTACATTTTATATTACAGACACTATATCCACACACCACACCCTGCACGACAGATACTACGTTTCATATACGCATGTAATGTATGTTAATAAGTTCAGATACTACACTTCATGTATAGGTGCACTGCACTTTGATGAGTTCAGATGCTACTCTATTCACATATTCACTAAATGATAGGGTTTAAGACTGTCTGATTATAGTGGTGATTCGTTGGTGGCCTCTAGTTGATGTTGATAGGTTGAACTTGATATATCAGGTACTAGTGGGATTGAGATAAAGAGAAAAGGGGTCTAGTCTGAGTCTATCCCCAAATTAAGATTTAATATCCCATCTCGAGACTTTCATATGCTCACCATTTAACTTTTCTTTTATAATCTGCAAATGTTTACCTAACCCATTTATATCATACAATTGCAATCTGTTTTGGAGCTTTAGCAGAATTTAATCAGGTACGCTTTTATTTGCATATTTCTTTTTATTTTGTATTGTACTGTACTTCGCTACATGTCTCATGTATTTTCTTACCGCATCTTATAGCATGGTCTCTTCGTCTCTTCTTTGTTGTATTATATACGTTTACTAGTATTCATGTTTTAGTTACTACATTTTTAGTATGTTTGTGCAATCCCCTAGGATAGGCCATTCGAGCCATAATATTCTTTTATATATTATTCTCTCTTCTCTCTCTCCTCTTTTCGGAACGAGACGGCGACGTGGTCGGTTGACGATTCATCTCCGAACAACAAACGAGACAACTACCAAAGAAGGAAGGATGAGCTTATGTAGAACTTTGATAGATTTAAATAATATACCTATAAGACGTCGAGGTTGTTTGTTTAGTACAACGTAAATCCTCATATTATCTTTTAGAACTTTCTACGATTTTTTATATTGTACGATATAAGTCCTAAACTTTTTAGGATTTCGAGGTCGTCGTTTAGTACGACATAAATCCTCACATTTTCTCGGACCATTTGCATATGACGTGCAGATACAAATCCCGAACATCTAAAAAATTTACAGGACTGAAACATCACATAATTTCTCTTTCAAAGATGTAAAGTCAAATCATAGGTTAGTTTGAGATGTCACTGAATCTCCTTCAGTATCTTCAACATCTCCTACTCTTCATTTCTTTGGATTCCGAAAATAATTGTTTCTATTTGAACCTATCTCATTTGACTTTTCCTATGAACAATCGTGGAAACTTGAACGTTGAATTTTTTAAGACGAAACCTCTGATCATTATCGAGAGTTTTCTTAGGTAATTTCGGTTATCTAAGATATAATTAAGTATAGGGGCTTGCTCTTATAGGAAATTTAAGAACCCGGATTAATCTAAACCCTATCTAATCTGTGTATTAGATAGGGAAATTTGTCAGCTATAAATTTTGCAGACCAAAATAGAGTCATAAATTTTTAAGTTTAGATAGTTAAGTCTACTAATAAGTGATATGTTCATCCTTCAAGATGATATATCATTTATGGTATTGTGCTCAACTATTTAAACTAATATATGTATGAGTTCTGTTCGGTCTTATCATTTTTCAAAAAAAAAATAAATAAAGAATACCATTTTTACAAAATTAAAATTACATTATATATATATATATATATTAAATTC
>JXCR01145754.1:98935-244981 GCA_002079205.1 Phalaenopsis hybrid cultivar
CTATGCAAAGATATGGATTTTTGAAGTTTAGGAGCTATTTTCTGAATTTATTAAATATCCTATTTATTTATTCAAAACGCGGGCTGACTGGATCATCGGATCCATCGAAAAGCCACGCGGCGCTCTCCTATTCGACGCCGCCTTCTGAGTCAGCTACCACGCGTCCCGCCCTCTCGTTCCATAGGCTCATCCGCCTTGATCTCCGCCATCCATTTAATACACGCGAGAATGGACGACATCCGTTCATCATCCCCGATAGCCTTAACCGAGAGCCGTCCATTTTAAAACCTTAACATCTCTCTCATTTCTTAATAGATTTTGATGATTATTTTTTAAAATTGTTTGTCTTTAAGAGACGAACACATCTCTATATGGTAAACATACTATGAAATCAAGCCATTATAATTGGAGAGCTCGCGAAGGCTCGGGAGAGTGAATGAGGTTATTCCTTTGCTCCAAGAGGTTTAGCCTCAATCATAGATTCTTCACACCTTCGTTGGGTCCCAAAGAGCTTAGAGATGAAGCCTCTGGCTCTGGTGTTGACCACAGCCGATTTTGGGTGTTGGTTGAGAACTATGTGATAGAGGCTTTGTAGAAGGGGGATTTGATGGGGCTTTGGCTTCTTTCACTCTTGTGAAGGTGTAGAGTCAATTATGCTATTTCAAAGGGGGAATTGATGGGGGTTTGTCTTCTTTCTCTGTTGTGAAGGTGTAGGAGCTATTTCAAAGGGGGCATTGATGGGGGTTTGGCTTCCTTCATTGTTGCGAAGGTGTAGAGCCAATTTAATTGAAGTTTGGTGTTGTGTAGGTTGGGATTGGAATTTGTCCTGG
The DNA here is from genome assembly GCA_002079205.1 of Phalaenopsis hybrid cultivar. Classification (NCBI taxonomy): domain Eukaryota; kingdom Viridiplantae; phylum Streptophyta; class Magnoliopsida; order Asparagales; family Orchidaceae; genus Phalaenopsis; species Phalaenopsis hybrid cultivar. The sequence goes on from JXCR01145754.1 coordinate 99,766, forward strand.
TNCGTTGCATGTATGAATTTATGTCCTTTGGAGGATGGAGGATCTATCAGACCCACTATGTCCGTACCCCAACACTCGAATGGCCACTACCACTCCATGTATCTGGCACTGACCCTTTATAGGATGGAGGATCTATCGGACCCACTATGTCTGTACCCCAACACTCGAATGGCCACGAGGCAATGGGTGTAGCACATTCGGTGGTTGCTGTAAGACCACTCCATGTATCTGGCACTGGTGACATTTTTTTCGCTGTATCCATGCAGTCAGACATTATTGTTGGCCAATAATATCCGAGTCTTTTGATNCTACTAAAGAAATTTCTAGACCTCAACCAAAAGTGAGGTCAACAAATGGACCCTCAATAGGTGTGGTGTGTTGGGTGAGCACACCGCATGTATTGGCGTTGACCGACGAGATCAACAAGACCAACAGAGACTTCTAAATCAACAGACTTAGAAGAAAGGTGTAAATTGTGTTTTCTATTTTTTTTCGCAGGGGAATTTTAGCAAATGGGTACGTCTGATCAAAATCAAAAATTGAGGACTCTTGCTGAGGATTGGAGAGTGGGTTTAAAGTATATTTTGTGTATGAGAATCAGAATTTGGGTACTGATCTTAAAAAATGTGTATCAGCAGGACAGGACTGACTGAACACGAGAATTGGATGTCTTGAATAGATTTGCGGACTTATTTCCTCAACCTCTAAAGTTGGTATGAACCATTGCAATAGAGAAATATCTAAAGCAATGTGGTATCGGATATTGAGATCCGCACAGAACCATTGCAATAGAGAAATATCTAAAGCAATGCGGTATCGGATATTGAGATCCGCACCTCTAAAAGTTTGATATGAACCATTGCAATAGAGAAATATCTAAAGCAATGCGGTTAGATATTGAGATCCGTACCTCTAAGAGTTTGATATGAACAAATGCAATAGAGAAATATCTAAAGCAATGCGGTATCAGATACTGAGATTTGTACCTCTAAAAGTTTGATATGAACCATTGCAATAGAGAAATATCTAAAGCAATGCGGTATCTCATACCTCTAAAAGTTTGATATGAACCATTGCAATAGAGAAATATCTAAAGCAATGTGGTATCGGAGAATCCGTACCTCTAAAAGTTTGATATGAGCAATGCGGTATCGGATATTGAAATCCGTACCTCTAAAAGTTTTACCTCTAAAAGTTTGATATGAACCATTGCAATAGAAAAATATCTAAAGCAATGCGAAATCGGATATCGAGATCCGTACCTCTAAAATTTTGATATGAACCATTGCAATAGAGAAATATCTAAAATAATGCGGTATCGAATATTGAGATCCGTACCTCTAAAAGTTTGATATGAACCATTGCAATAGCGAAATATCTAAAGCAATGCGTTGGATATTGAGATCCGTACCTCGAAAAGTTTGATATGAACCATTGCAATAGAGAAATATCTAAAGCAATGCGGTATCAGATATTGAGAATTCGTACCTCTAAAAGTTTGTTTTTGTTGAATTTGTGGGAATTTTGTAGAATTTGTGAAAATTAAATGCAAAAAAGGGAATAGGGCGTCTAAGCCTACCCCGAAATGTAGAGATGCGTATAGCGCGTCTTGCCTATCCCGAAATGTAGAGATGGGTATAGGGTGTCTTGCCTATCCCAAGATGTAGATGTGGGGAATTAGGCGTCCAAGCCTACCCCAAAATGTAGAGATAGGACATGAGGCATCCATTCCTATCCCGAAATGTAGAGATGATGAAAATTTTGCAAAGTGTAGAGAACGTCCGTACAAGTTTGTACAGTGCAGAATTTTATTAAAATGTCTGTGTAGAGACTCTCAAAAATTTATGAAGGGCAAAATTTTGTTTCAATGTTTATTTTTTTTTTGTTTAATTTTTTTTAGGATTTAGACCCAATTTTAGACAAGTGTGTCATCTAAGAACGAGTCTTTGTCTTTGAAACACGAGGCATGGTGCTTCTTGAAGTACCGTCCACTGACTTATGACAAGTGTTAGAAAAAAACTCACTCTTTAAGGTGCTATCAGAATTATATTCTTTCAAGACTTGTAAAAGAGGTGTTATCTCTAAAGACGCCGTAGTTGAAGAGGTTGCAAGTTTGTAGATTTGTTTGTAACAGTTGTCATTTGATTTGTTGCAGATTCTGTAAAGGTTGTTGAAGTTATCTTTGAGAAATCTTTCTGACGTTCTTCGAGTTGGCGTTGGAGTTGTATTTGCTGAACACTGAAAGATATGACTTCAGGATTGAATCTCCATTAACGACTAATATCATCGTCGTTTCTTTAATTCTTTCTTTCTGAGCCTAAGCAGATTTCAAAATTTTGGTCATGTGATCAAAATATTTTTCATTGTCCAAAGATATTTCTGAGCCAATTAATAACCGACCAAAAGACTCAAAATCGTTGAACTTTTTCTTGAATATAATATCCGAAGATTTTTCTTAAGAGAGCATTTTAAGTCTCATTAATTAGGGGAAACTCGAACACCAATTTTTGATTATACGTTCACCTCAAGCTTCTTCTCAGGGAGACTTTTTTATTTTGATTTGATCTTTGGATCAAACTTTTCATACCTTTTTTTTTCGTGTTTTGTCGAGAATTACTATATCTGGTAGAGCATGATTTAAAGATTTTGAATGTCTGCATTTAGACACCAATTTTTGATTATGCTCACCTCAAGCTTCTTCTCGGGGTAATTTATTATTATATTTTTTTTTTCTCCGTTTGTTTTCTGAGAATTACTATATCTGGTGGATCGTATGTTAAGGATTTTGAATGTCCAAATTCCCCTAACTAAGAATCCTCAAATATTTCTTAAGTTGAATTCTGGGATATTATAACTCATTCGTGAGTCAGGACCCAGTCACGTGGCAGGAGATTAAAAGGCTCGTGATATCCCGAGTTAATTACTCGTATTTCCACCACAATATTTTATTTTGAAATTTGCTTAGGACCCAGTCTAAATTCTTTAAAGTGGATGACTCAGTTATTAGGGCATTAATTTTATTCTCCCCTGAAGTCACAGTCTTATCAAAACATCCAAATATTTCTTTTGAGGTGATCTATATTTTAAATATTGCACAATTTCAAAAGAAGTCTTCTTTTTATTAATTGGAGTGGGAGGGATGGGATAGACTAACATCAAACCTACTAATATCCCTTTTTAAACAAAAAGTAGTACAGCAGCAGCCAAGAGGCATTTCATTCGTTGGCAGTTGCGTATGAATAAGGTAGAACAAACAAATCGACTGAAGTCATATTGATAGAACCTATTTCAGGTTTTTTTTTTCAAGTATTCTTCCGGGATTGTTACGTCCCCATTCCTCAACTTTTCCTCAAGCAAGTCCTTAAAACAGCAACACTCTTCTATGATGTGTCCAATGAACCTGTGGTATGGGCAATATCTCGGGTGCCCTTTCTTGTTGACCTCATCAGGCTTTTTTGGCGTGGGCAACCTGAACTCGGGATTCTTGATCAAACTGCAAAACATCGTTTTCTTTGCTTCATCTTTAAATAAGTATACCCCATTTGATCGAGCGTTCACTATTGAAATTTGTTTTTCGTATGTCTGGTAAGGTCTCTGGTGAGATGATTGTTGAAGATTCTGACGAGAACATTGAGAAGTTTGTTGATGTTGTTCAGCCTGGATCTGCAACAATTGCTTTCCCCTGCTAACCACAACAACTGTTCCAGAATGCTTCTCAAATATATTGGTTATCATGGACCTTTCGTGAGGATCAATCTGTTTGATTTCTTCTTGAAGACTGTTAGCCTTGCTGAGTAGCTTCTCGAAGGATTTGATGGTGAGTCCCTTGAGCATGAAAGCTACTGGCCCATGTGTGCTTTTGAGTAAGATCTCAATCTCATGATGTTCCTGTAACTGAAGTTCACACTTCATGCTAAGGTTTCTCCACCTCAAAATATAATCTACTAGAATCTCATTAAACTTTTGTCTTTCTACCACGAGATTTCCAATAGACACATGACATTGCACTCCGGTAAATCTTTTTACAAACAACTATTCCAACTCGGCAAATGAATTGACCAACTCATTGGGCAAGTTGGCATACCAATCAAAAGCAACTCCTCACAAGCTAGTGACGAACTACTGACAGAGTAAAGCTTCATTAGTTCTTGTGTTGCCACAATTGGCTTTGAAATATGCTAGGTGTTGTCTGGGATTTCCAGTCCCATCAAATATTTTGAAGTTCGGAGGTGTAAAACCCTTAGGAAATGGTACGGCATCGTATTCTTCCGGGTAAGGTCTACCTTTTAGAATCAATGCACCATCCTTAGACTGGGTTAAGGCTTCACGAACTTGTTCGACCATTTGTTTAAATTCATTTTCTGGTATGACGCTTTGAACAGAGTACTTCTCTGGTTGTTCATCAGAGGTGAACTCCTTTCTTTCATTCTCAACATGAATGATTTCTGGTTTATTCATTCTTGGAGGTGTCATCTGTTATGATTTTGACTGTCTTTGCGTTGCAATCACAGTAGTTTTCAATTCTTCGACTTTATTTTCAGGGCGGACGATCTGCTCATCCTTTTCTATGGTCCCTTGTCTATTGTCCGCGGTGTTCTCCACACCAGATGGAGCATCGTGCGCAGATAACTCGGCCTTGGTCTCGATAACATTGATTTCTGTTAATCTTCTGTCCATGTAATCTGGCACATTGTGTATTTCATTATTCATATTTTTTGTTTGTTCTTCAGATAATTGTGCAATATTGGCTCGGAGTATCTCCAACTTAGCCTTGATTGAGTTTCCTTTGATTACTTTTAGATCCATTGAAGATTTCTCAAGAGTTTCACTTCTTTTATTGAGTAGCGGCGTAGTTATGTAGAATTCAATTGGATCAACTGAAATTATATTTACGGAACCTTTTTCAGGTTCTTTCAAATATTCTTTCAGGATCGTGATATTTCCTTCTTTAAAATTCCTCTCAAGCCAGTCCTTGAAAATAAAACATTCTTCAATTGTATGTCCTAACAATCTGTGATACGGACAGTAATTTGGTTCATTTTTCTTATTAACTTCTTCAGGCTTCTTTGGTTCTGTAAGTCTGAATTCTGAATTTTTCATCAGACTCTTGAACATTTTGGAAATAGCTTCATTTTTAAAAGAGTATACTATTGCCCGTCTTTCTGCGAAGGATACCTTTCTTCTTTGAGACGACTCTCCTTGAAATGGTTGTTGACTAGACTGGCCATACTGTTGTGTCTGTTGTTGTTGGAATTGTCGAGGTTGTTTGTTTTTCAAAATTCCCTGGCTGGGCTTCCTTTCTTGTGCCTTTATCAGTTGCACAGGTCTTGAATTGGACCCAATCTCGAATCCAGAAAATATTGGGGCATAAGCGTCGATTGACTCTTTCCCATGTAGAATCTCTTTTCCCTTACTCCAAAAAACAGTTGGCGCGGTAATGGTGTCTTCGGTAGCAGGGGCAGAAACAGCTTCAGTAGTAGTCCTAACATTCCCAATGACAAACTTTTTAGCACTAGTAGGGTTATTTTCAATCAAAACTTTTGAAGGGGAGAATTTCTCAACATATTTCAAGTTGAACTCCACAATAGGCTTGACTGACTTGTCTGTTTCAAGCTTCATTACTGTGAAGGCAACCTTCCCGAACTTGACTCCAATATCATCGAACCCTTGTCCAAACCTAATAACTGCCAGGTCTGGCAGTTCATCCCTATTGATAACGAACTCCATTCCAGAGACAAAAGAAAAGATCAACCTTGGCGAATACATTGTCCCTTTCATTTGAAGAATTTTTTAAAAACTGCTAGCGATGTCCCATATTTTATAGTTTCGATAAAAGTACTCAAACTGAAGCATTTTTCTTATAATCCGGGCATCCTAAAAAAAATTTTTTTTTGTTGATTTGTGATTTAAAATGTCAAAGAGTTGCAACAAGTGCGAAGAGATGTAACAGCTTGGCTTGATTCGCAGAAAAGCAAACTAGACCTGAAGGATATGAAGAAAACGTGAAGTTTTTTGAGTTTAGGACCCAATGCAGGACCTACAGAAAAGCAAATCAAATCCCGAGAGGGAAGGAAATGCAAAATTTAGGAGTTTTAGGACCCAACGCGGGACCTATAGAAAAGCAAAACCATCCCCTGAAGGGAGAAGGAAATGGAAAGTTTAGGAGTTTAGGACCCAGTGCGGGACCTATAGAAAAGCAAATCAAACCCCGAGGGGGAAGGAAATACAAAATTTAGGAGTTTTAGGACCCAGCGCGGGAGCTATAGAAAAGCAAAACCATCCCCCGAAGGGAAAAGGAAATGAAAAGTTTAGTAGTTTAGGACCCAGTGCGGGACCTATAGAAAAGCAAATCAAACCCCGAGGGGGAAGGAAATACAAAATTTAGGAGTTTTAGGACCCAGCGCGGGACCTATAGAAAAGGGAAATTCAACCTAAAGGGAAGAAAGAAAATGCAAGGTTTAGGACCCAACGCGGGACCTACTTTACATAATGCCCGAGTGGAACTAGTCCACTGACACACCTATTGGGGGTCCGACCCCATATAAAGATCAGAATGTTCTTAATGGACTTCTGAATCACTCTGTTCAAAGATGCTTGAATAGATGATCCTGAAGTTCAAAAGAGTTGACGTACTTTCCCAAGACAGAAATGGGTAAAGTATTCCAACGGAAGAAAGGTAATCTTGATTCATGAGGGACATGAATGCATTATCGATGTATGAAGATATTTTTTTCTTGATTTAAATGGAGAGAGAAGCTAATCCCCAGCGGAGTCGCCAGAAGCTGTTGGCACTATTTTTTGTGTGGGGTTTGCCCGTAAGAAGCTGTCAGTCATCGGAATTGAGCTCCCGTTGCCCGCTTCATAAGGACATTTTAAAAAAAATTAGTTTTGAAAAAGATAAAATCAAACTGACCCCATAATTTTCATAGTTTAGATGAAAGAGCGTTTTATCTCAAATCCTGTATATTGACCTCATAATTTTCATAGTTTAAATGAAAGAGTGTTTACCTCAAATCCTGTATCTATCCCGAAGGATGAATGTAGGAATTGAGGGTGAGGTTTGATCAAATAAACTAGAGAAAGTTATGACATGAAGGATGAACACAAGAGTTGAGTGTGAGGCTCGATCAAATAAACTAAAGAAAGTTATGACATCCGTTTGATCTGTGAAACCAATGTATTGGCCGANGCTATTTAATATAAAGAATTAAATAGGGTTTATATTATGCTGGGTTCGGGAAAAGCTTCCTATNAGCTAAGGAAGGATGTGCTATTGTAGATCATCTTGCTGTTGAAGATGGACGGGCTGCCCACCATGTAAGCTCCAAGCTCCTCGTTGTAGCAGAGTTCAAGTTTTGTAGGTCATTTGGNAACCCTATGGTTAAAGTTATTTTAAATTTTATTATGGGCATATTAAAGTTGATTAAAGCGACACCGGTCAAGATCTCACGGTGTTCCATCGTCCCGACACCACTATTTTCTATTGGAATCACTTAGTCCAAATGAATTTACTAAACTCAATTTAATGAGCCACGGTTCCATCGTCCCGGCGCCACTATTTTCTATTGGAATCACTTAGTCCAAATGAACTTACTAAACTCAACTTAATGAGTCAGCACTATTTTCTATTGGAATCACTTAGTCCAAATGAACTTACTAAACTCAACTTAATGAGTTCCATATTTTCTATTGGAATCACTTAGTCCAAATGAATTTACTAAACTTAACTTAATGAGTTCCATTATTTCATTTAGACCGTGGGAAGCCTCGTTAGCAACCGTAGGTTACCTCCTCCGAGGGGTTCGATTCATTTAGACCATGGAAAACCTCGTTAGCAACCGTAGGTTACCTCCTCCGAGGGGTTCCCACTTTCTATTGAAATCACTTAGTCCAAATGAATTTACTAAACTCAACTTAATGAGTTCCATAATCTATTGGAATCACTTAGTCCAAATGAATTTACTAAACTCAACTTAATGAGTTCCATAATTTTCGTCCCGGTACTACTATTTTTTATTGGAATCACTTAGTCTAAATGAATTTACTAAACTCAACTTAATGAGTTCCATAATTTCATCTTGACCGTGGAAAACCTCGTTAGCAACCGTAGGTTACCTCCTCTGAGGGGTTCCCGATCTTTCAATAGAGACTGTGGAAAACCTCGTTAGGTTACCTCCTCCGAGGGTTCCCGTTCTTCCAATATAGACATTTTAATTTAGTTGAAGTTGTATTTTTTGTGATGTTTGTGATTAAATTTTGAGTTATTTTATATTTTGAAATGTTGTGAGGTATTTTATCTTGGTTGATTTTAGTTTTTGTTTTGGGTATGTAGCTATCCTGATGGTTTTAGTTTTCAGGCAGGGTGAGATCGTTGTTTAGCATGCAAATTTGCAGGTATAAAAGTACAGTATGAAAGTACGAAAGACAACGCTGAAAACTGTAAAATTGTACCTGGCGAGTCTTCTCGTTCCACCACCTGAAACTTAAAATGCTGAAAAAAATGTATCTGGCGAGTCTTCTCGTTCCACCACCTGAAACTCAAAATGTATATCAGAGCATTTATGTATATAGAGCTGGAAAAGTAAAGTTTTGGAAACCTTCCTAACTCTATGTTCTGTATTAGAAATCCTTAAGTTTTAAGGATAATATTATTAAGTAAAACATATTAAGTTTAATAGATCCCTGAGTCCTTAAATTTTAAGGATAATATTATTAAGTAAAACATATTAAGTTTAATAGATCCCTAAACATTTATGTATATAGAGCTGGAAAAGTAAAGTTTTGGAAACCTTCCTAACTCTATGTTGTTTAAGGGTCCTTAAGTTTTAAGGATAATATTATTAAGTAAAACATATTGAATTTAATAGATCCCTAAGGGTCCTTAAATTTTAAGGATAATATTATTAAGTAAAACATATTAAGTTTAGTAGATCCCTTAGGTATTCACCAGGTTAAGAGTAGGGAGCAGGTCCATGCAACCTTCTTTATGTCTGGTAAATGGTATTCACCAGGTTAAGAGTAGGGAGCAGATCCATGCAACCTTCTTAATGCTGGTAAAAGGCCTTAGGTTCATTTAAACTTTATTATATTACTTAATAATTTATCTTGAATATCCTGATGTTCAGTGAATATTGATGTCTTGATTATCCCAAGAATAAGATAAATGTCATTTATCTTTCAATTTGAAAATTATGTGGGTGAAGACCCTAAAGGGGCAAATTAGTGTATTTAAGGACACTTAGCCAAATTTTTAGTCTTAATTGGACTTGTGGTGTTTAAAAGAAATTTAATTATGTTAATTTTTTTAATCCTCTTTTAACAAGTGGATTTCAACTTAAGTTCACCACTAAGTCCTTTAGACNTGAACAACTTTCATGAAGGGTGAAAGTCATTTTGAGGTCAATTTATTAATCAATTTGATGGATTTTTTTATTTTTGACCCATTTTAAGCATGTTGGGCTAAGTTTGGGTCAAACTTGGGTTAGCCATGGGCTAAGTCCAATTGTTGTGTTTAATGCAAAACATCATGATGAACAATTTTCATGAATGATGAAAGTCATTTTGAAATCAATTTGGTAGTGAATTTAGTGGATTTTTTATTTTTGACCCATTTTAGGCATGTTGGGCTAAGTTTGGGTCAAACTTGGGCTAGCCATGGGNCTGAGCTAGTTTTGGGCTAAGCTCAAATTGATTGTTGTGTTTGATGTAAAACATCATTATGAACAACTTTCATGAAGGATGAAAGTTATTTTGAAGTTGATTTGATGGTTAATTTAAATGAATTTTGATGGATTTGGGTTTAGACTTAAATTAAACCCTTAAGGGTCAAATTTGAATCAAACTTGAGCTAGCTTTGGGCTAAGTTCAAATTGATTGTTGTGTTTGGTCACAAATGACCCCTAATTTGAGCTAGCTTTGGGCTAAGCTCAAATTGATTGTTGTGTTTGATCAGAAATGATCTTATAAAGGATNTAAATTGATTTTTATTTTTGGTGTAAAACATCATGATGAACAACTTTCATGAAGGATGAAAGTTGTTTTGAAATCAGTTTGGTAGTGAATTTAATGGATTTTGATGAAATTTAGATTTAGACCCAAATTAGGCATATGGGGTTAGTTTGGGTCAAACTTGAGCTCGCTTTCGACTAAACTCAAATTGATTGTTGTGTTTGGTCACAAATGACCTCATAAAGGATTTTCAACAAAAATTGGATGNATGGGATAAGCTCAAATTGATTATTTTGTTTGGTCAAAAATGACCTCAAAAAGGATTTTCAACAAAAATTGGATGCCAATTTGAGGTCTAAGGCATTCAATTGTTGAGATTTGGGGTGTTAGCCAATATTGGGGCTAATCTTGGGAATTTTTGATTTAGGTCAAAATCAAATGGATTTGAGGCTTCACCAAGGCCAATTGATGATTTATTTTGATGTGTAATAATGTTGTAAATATTTTTCAATATTAATTGAGACCAATTGGCTAGGCTATGGGTTCAATTGAGTGAGATTAANTTGGGATTTTTTGGGAATTTTTTGGATTTTTTTGGATTTTTGGGCCATGGAGGGGCATTTTGGTAATTTGGCCATTTTTGGAAATTTTTTGTCAGTTTTGTCAAATTTGGATGTATTCAAAGTGTTTGGAATGAGTTTTGATCAGTTTTGGGTATTTTGGCAAAATTTGGGAATTTTTGCCAAATTTGGGTCATAAGGGCAGTTAAGTAATTTGGAGGAGCCTAGAGGCAAAAGACCAAGTTGGGCATTTCAAGTGCAATTGGGTAGAGAACCATTCTGAATGATTCAAGGACCAATGAAATCTCCATTTTTGGTTCCCATGTATTGGTCTTAGCCAGGGTATTGTGAGGGTATGGTGAGGGTATGGTGTATCTTAGCTCCAAATCAACATTCAAGGTCAATCCTAAGGTTAAGTAGCCCTATAGGAACTCTCCTTGAGTTCCCTCATAATGAACTTACCTACTAAGTGCTAGAGGTTAGGACNGAGTGAATTTGAGTTTAGGATGGGAACTGGGGTCAATTAAGATCAAATTGATAGACATTTGGGATGGATTTGGTGGATTTTGGGTCTTTAAAGGACAATTTGGGGATTTTGGTTAAAGATGGTCAAATTGGCCAAATTGGGTCATGTGGTGCAAATTTGGGGGTTTTGGTTAAAGATGGTCAAATTGGCCAAATTGGGTCATGTGGTAGTTGAAGAAATAAAATTGGGAATATTTCAGATTTATTGGCATTTTCTAAGAATTTTATAATTTTGGAGATTTTGGGTCAAAGAGGGGTCCCAAGAGCAGTTAGATAACTTGGGGATGTCTGGGGCAAAAGACCCAAGATGAACATTTCAAGTAGAATTGGATAGATTTCCATTATAAATGAACCATGGATCAATGAAATCCCTATTTTGGGTTCTTATGTAGCTAGGGTATTGTGAGGGTATGATATTGTATATCTTAGTTCCAAACCAACATCCAGGGTCAATCCTAAGGTCAATTAACCCTATAGAAACTCTCCTGGAGTTCCCTCATAATGATCTTAACTACTAAATTCTAGAGGTTATGACCAATATGTGGAACTTCAAATTGAGTAAAGCGAAGAGTTTTGAGTTTCTAATAGTGAGGGTACCTTTTCTAGTTTTCTAAGACTAGTCAATATGAAAGTACTATGGCTAGACCTAGGCTACTAAACAAGTTTCTAGACCTCAACCAAAAGTGAGGTCAACAAAGTGATAAGTGGTAGTAACCCATCTCATTTTGATCTTATAAAGGATAAATGTGTAATTTTTCAAAATTAATGAAATTTAAAAGAATATTTAAATAGGGAAATATTACGGTGAGGGGTTTGATTTTAGAAGATCATAACTCACTGATTTTAAATCCCCAAATAATGGTTTTGAGATGATTTATAATTCATTATAAAGATTAAGAATATAAATATTGAAAACCCTTTTTCTTAAAATTACAAATCTACCCATTAAATTTTAAGGACTTAGTAGTGAACTAGGCTTAATCAAAATGTTGTCTAATGAGGTTTAAAAAATAATTTATAATTAATTTAATACTTTGCAGAATGCTACAAGCCCATTCCTTAAAAATCAAATTAATTAAATTCCTTAATTGAGTTGAGTTGCCTCCAAGGGTCTTTACCTATATAGCTCATAAATGAGACATCAAGTGATAATTACTCTACTTAAGGGATAATCAAAGCATCAAAATTCATTGAGCATAAGGGTATTACCTGGATGAACTATATAGTAAAAATAATAAGGTCAAAATGAACTATAGATAATTCCAGGGATTATAAAATGTCTAGGGTATTACCCTAGACTTCATAATCCTTTGGAAATCTTGAAGGACATCTGAACTTATTATGCTTTGCTTAATGTAATCATCCTTAAAATTTGGAACCATTAAGATATGACATAGGATCTGGTAGACACACCTCAAACTTGTATTTTCTATTTTCTTTATAAGCATGCTTTAATTCCTGCAAAATTATATATATACCTTGCAAAGATACTAAAGTTTCAGGTGGAGGAACGAGAAGACTCGTCAGGTACGCTTTTATAGTTTACAGTGCTTTTTTTTCTCATACCTTTTACATTGTACTCTTACGTTCATGAACTTGCATGTTAAACAACGATGTCACCCTGCATGAAAACTAAAACTTTTAGGATAACCACAAAACTGAAACCAAAATCAAAATTAAAATCAACCAAGATAAAATTCATCGTCACAATATTCAAAATATAAGATAATTCAAAATTTAATCACAAACATGACAAAACCACAATTGCAACTAAATTAAGACGTCTCTATCGAATGATCGGGAATCTCTCGGAGGAGGTAACCTACGGTTGCTAACGATACTTCCCACGGTCTAAATAAAAGTATGAAATTCATTAAGTTGAGTTTAGTAAATTCATTTGGACTAAGTGAATCCGAAAGAAAATAGTGGTACCAGAATGAGGGAGCCGTAGGATCCTAACTGGTGTCTCTATAATCAACTTTAATATCCCCCATAATATTTAAATGATCATAACCGTAGGGACAGCTGATTTGACGTCATAACTTGACACATTAGAAAACTTAAACTCGCCACGACAAGAAACTTGGAGCTAGCATTGTGGGAAGCATGACCATCTTCAACAGCAAGAGGATCTACAACAGAATACCATTCCCTAGAATTAAACAACAAATCAATAAAAATTCAATGTTATTTGTTTATGCAAATATAAATCCTCAACTTTTCTTCAGGCCTTTGTATAGCTCTGCTATACAATTTAAGCCCTAACCTGCTTTAGGATTTCGAGGTTGTTGTCTATTACGACCTGAATCCTCACATCTTCCAAGCTATTTATGTGACCATTTCACATAAATGTAAGTCCTAAACAAATAAAATTGCAAGATGAAACATTTAAATAATTTTTCCTCAAAACCAAAGCCAAACAATAGGATAGACTGGGAAGTCATCAAGGTTCTCCTCCGGATATATGGCATCCCCTAGTCCTTCCTCTTTTGGGTTCCAAAATAAAATGTTCCAAATTTGAACTATTACCCTTTCACACCTCTTTGTCTGATCTCGTTGAAATGTCGTATCCTTTGACATCATTGAAGATAACATTTCCTGATTTTTATCGAGATTTTTCTTAGGTGACTTCGGTTATCTATGATGTAATTAACTATAGGGGTTTGTCCTTATAGGAAGCTTTTCTGAACCCAACTGGCTTGCTCTTATAGGAAGTTTTTCTAAACCCAACTTAATATAAACCCTATTTAATTCTTTGTATTAAATAAGAGAAGCTATTGGCAAATAAAATGGTTTCGCAGACCAAATAGATGTCATATATTTTTTAGTTTATTTGATCAAGCATCATCCTCAAGTCTTGTGTTTATCTTTCGGGATAAATACAGGGTTTGAGGTATAGTGCTCTTTCATTTAAACTATGAAAATATGGTGTCAGTTTGATTTCATATTTTTTTAAACTTATATATATATATATATATATATATATATATATATANGAAGCAGTCACAACTCCAATAAGTTTCAATGAATCACTACATATTAAGGAACTGCAGGACCACTGCAATAATGGTCATGTCCCCCTCTATGTGGTTGATTACAATGATAACTTACACCAGATTAATGCCTTTCACATAGAATTAAAATAGGGATGGCAGTTGTAGAAATCCAGGAAAAAAAAGAAACAAACTACTATTGATCCACAAGGAGGTACTATTGTCATAGAAGCTGGGAGCTCTAACTCCTCTAAAAGGGATTCCCTTACCAAACTTACAAGGGTAAGATCCAAACAATTTCATCATGAATAATTTACTTTTCTGGAACATTAGGGGAGCGGCTCACCCACTCTCCTTAAAAAGACTCCTCCTTCTCAACAGAAAACACAAATTATGGTGCATTGATATCCTTGAACCTATGGTTCATAAACATCCTCAAAAAATCCTAAACCAATTCCATGGTTTTTCCCATCATTACAACTGTAACAATAAAATTTGGATCCTTCTTAGAAAATAAATTACTTGGTCTATCTTGTTGGACCACCCTCAGTTTATGCACTTCAAGATTGATGCTGCTGGAAAATGAGGTCTCATCACTGTGATCTATGTTGGGTGTAACAAAAATGATAGAACAGCTCTTTGGAAAGAGCGTATCTACATTGGAAACAACATAACCTCTCCTTGGTTAGTGGGAGGATATTTTAATTGTGTTGCTGAGAGCTCTAAAAAAAGAGGGGGAAGAGCTCCTAACCTCCTCAAGATGACACAATTTAAGGACAACATCAAAGCTGCTAAACTCTTTGATCTTGGATTCCAAGGAGACTGCTTTACCTGGAAGAGAGGACAGATTTGGGAAAGATTGGACAGGTTTCTGGCCAATGATCAATGGTTTCAAGAATTCTTAAATACCTTTGTACATCACTTACCCTTAGTAGGGTCAGATCACAGACCTTTGCTTATTTCCATCACTGCCAACCCACCTACAATTCATAACTCGTTTAGATTTCAAAACATGTGGACTGACCACCCTCAATTTCTAAATTTAAATGAAGAGCATTGGAAGATGTCACAACAATCCAATCTCCTTATTAGGCTATGGCAATTGCAGAAAAGATGGCCTATTTTCTTAAGCAATGGAATTGACACTGTTTTGGGAATGTTTATAAAGCAGTGGAGAATGCTGAGAAAAATCTGGCATCCCTGGAAGCTAAAATTGGGACTGGTAATGTTAGTGAAGCTACACTGCTGGAAAATACTGAAAAGGTTCTTTTGGCCTCTGAATGATTGGAAGTGTTTCTCAAACTGAAGGCTGTAATCAATAGATTTATGGGAGGAGACATGAATACTAAATACTATCATGCTTGTATCAAGTACAAAATGAAATGTAATAACATTCATAAGATTTAAGATGCTCAAGGATGTTGGATCAACAATTATGAAGATATTTCTAGGAATGCTGTAGAATTCTTTCAAATTCTCCTTACTGCACCTCATTTCACTTCTACAACTATGGATCCTCAATTCTTCCAGGAATAACTTATTTATACACAAGAACTTGAACTTTCTTCCTTTCCTACTGAGTCTGAAATCTGGGAGGCCATTAATACTATTGATAATTCCAAAGTTGCTGGTCCTGATGGTTATACTGCTGCTTTTTATAAGAAAGCTTGGCCCATTATCAAGGAATATGTGGTTAATGTTATCCAAAGCTTCTTCAGTGGTATCCCTCTCCCTAATTACTTTGTTTCCTCCAGCTATGTCCTCATCCCCAAAACTACTGTTTGCCGTAACTGGAATTAGTACAGACCAATTAGTTTGACTTCTTTATTCAGCAAACTCATCAGCAAAATCATTATGGCAAGGCTACAACACCATTTAAACCACCTAATAAAACCCAACCAGACTGCTTTTATCAAGAGAAGATCCATATTTGAAAATGTTTTACTGGCACAGGATGTACTACTGGATATTGATTATCACTGTAGAGGAGGCAACCTCATTTACAAATTGGATCAGAGTAAAGATTATGATACTATCCAATGGTCTTTTATTCTTGAAATTCTCAAAGCCAAGGGTTTCTCTTCAGAGTTTTGCACCCTCATTTCTAGATGGTTGCCATTCAATTCACACTCCATCTTGCTGAATGGAGCCTCCCATGGTTTCTTCTTTGCTACCAGAGGGGTCCAGCAAGGAGATCCATTCTCCCCATCTATTTTCATCCTTGCTTTGGACTATCTTTCCAGAATGCTGGATCAAGCTCTTTCATAAAAATCCTATGCCAGATTTTACCATACATCTACTATGGAGGTCGCACATCTGTTGTATGCAGATGATATCATTAAATTTTCCCAAGCCAACAAAAATGTTGTTAAACTTCTACACAAATGTTTGAAGAATTTTTAAGATGTCTCTGGTATGACCTTCAACACTTCTAAATGCCAAATCTTTTATAGCAAACTTACTAATTCTGGAGCTAGACAATGGATTGACAACTTTACTGGGATTTCCACTGCTACTCTCCCTCTTCATTATCTTGGGGTGCCACTTATCAAAGGTAGAGCAAAAAGAGTGCAATTTGATGTTGTGCTTACTAAAATCAATGCTCAACTCAACTGCTGGACAAACTCTTTCCTCTCTTATGGTGGAAGAATTACACTATTAAAAAGCATTCTCACTTCTTTCCCTTCCTACATCCTCCAAGTTACAAATATGCAGAAATTTACCAAATTATTAATTGAAAGTAGCTTTAATAGATTCCTCTGGGTTGCACAAAGGAACCAATTACATTGGGC
Source organism: Phalaenopsis hybrid cultivar (assembly GCA_002079205.1). Lineage (NCBI taxonomy): Eukaryota > Viridiplantae > Streptophyta > Magnoliopsida > Asparagales > Orchidaceae > Phalaenopsis > Phalaenopsis hybrid cultivar. Next base: position 116,584 of record JXCR01145754.1, read on the forward strand.
TAGCTGGCAAAAGATAGAAGCCTACCACTTCTGGAGGTCTGGGTTTCAAAGGCTTAAATCACCTGCAACAAATAAGTATGTGCAAGCTTTGGCTCAATTTCAGAATGCAGAATTCCTTATGAGCAAAATTCATGATGGGGAAATACTTTAAGCGCTCCCACCCTATTTTGGTAGAAAGAAAGTTGGGGGACTCACCCATTTGGCTCAAACTACTCCAAATCAGACAAAAGGTTGAAACACATTGCTGTGGAATCTTAGTCAAGGCAAAATTTATTTATGTCTTGACCAGTGGTGCCCCCAAGATTTTCTCACACCTAGACTAGCAAATTTTGATCCTAACCTGCTAGTGTCTGATTATTGGAATGGAGACTCCTGGTCAGTGGCAAAACTACTGACTTTGCTTGATCATACAGCTACTGCCTGTATCACTAAAATCCCATTCAACAAAGAACATCAAGAAAACTTAGTGATTAATGTTAGTAAGCTTCGTAGTATCTTCAAAGCTATTTATTCTAACTGGTACAATTGTTAGGAAGTGGAATGTTGTAAAACTATTTGGAACAAATATCTCACCCCCTCTGTGTCTTTTCTAATCTGGAGAACCTTCCACAAGCTTCTCTCTATGGATGATATTCTCAAGCTTAAGGGACTAAGAGGAACTTTAAGATGCCATCTGTCTTGCAAAGCTAAAGAATCAATTTCCCATCCTTTCTTTCAGTGTATGTTCACACAAAGAGTTTCGTCAGAACTGGTTCAAGGGCTGAAGATAAATCTCTTTAATTTGGATTGGCTTTCCTCCTTCATTGCTGGAATACTTGGGATAAAGTTAATCTGAGAACCATCCCATTTCTGGTCACTTGGTTCATTTAAATGGCCAGTAACTATGTTACATTGCAAAACCTTCTTAACCAAGCTTATTAAACATAAAGGATTCTCTGAAATATTCTATAATACCAGTCCTTCTACACAAAATATAGTAAAGATATCCAAAGTTCTTTGCATCAAACCCATTCACCCTGGATCAAAGCTAACATAGATGGGAGCTATAATGTGCAGGGTGCTGGATTTTGAGGTATCATCAGGGACTACACAGGCAGCTGCAAGTTGTTTTTCTATAGCCCTATGCATGCCCAAGATGCACTTGAAACTGAAACAACTGCTCTTTTGTGGGCACTCTACATTGTTGTTCAGATGAAATGGTTTTATATATGGATTGAAACTTATTGTTCTTTGCTTCTTCAGCTGGTTGAAGGATCCTTATCTCCTCCCTGGCACATACTTCAATTGCTCAAACTCATTCAGGAACTTAAAAAAACAGTGTCAACTTCAACTCACTATCAATTACAGAGAAGGCAACAAACCTGCTAACTGGCTAGCTAGAGTTGCAAGCCACTCTGATGCCACTTTAGTCTCCACTACTCCTACCCTTCTCTTTCCTTTTTTGTTAAAGGGTGACCTCTTACAAGTCCCCTATCTCAAATATGTAATCTGTTCTTTTTCTGCAATATAATTTTCCCCTTTAAAAAAAACTATATATATATATTTATGCTCTCTTTATGATTTCTGCGTACTTGAGGACTTACATATTAAAAGAATACATTAAAATATCTTTAATTTTTTAATTATATGGAAGATTTACGAGTTATTTGGATAATAAGCAAAATGGCACAAAAATCTAAATTGGCACCAGAGTTGGTGCCAGAGGTGCTAGAATCCAGAGGCACCATAATTCAGCATCAGAGGTGCCACGGTTACCAAAATGAGTTTGGAAGATTCTAAAGGAAGTTTTGGATGAATTTTCCTCCTAATAACTCCCAAAATTTTTATTTTGGAGTTAATTAAGTCAATAAAACGAAACAGAACTCACCATTTTCATATCTCATGGCTTCCACTATAAAGAAACTTCTAAATATGGAATTTTCAATAGAAGAAAGTTCATCAGTTTTGATGTATAGAAATTATATGAAAAGGTTCTTGAGTTGTAGAGATTAATCATAGAAAGAGGATTTGTGAATTCAGGATTCAACACACCAAGTACTCAAGTGGAGGAGATTATATTGCAAAGACACTGGGAAGTGCTATGTTATGCCACTATTGTAGTATTCATTCCTGTGGTAAAAGCGTTTTATGCTAATATTCATGGAATTAACCAGGGAAGTGTCTATGTTCGAGACAGGTGGGTATTGTTTACTCATTTAAAAACAAATGATTTGTTTATGATTGAAAGCATCCCAATTTGTCATTATACCAATTTTATCCCTACAAGAGATAACATGAATTTAGTCTATCAATTCCTTACTGATGAAGATTCCAATTGGGAGACAAGAGATAATAGACATGTAAATTTTTCTTCATCATTATTATATCCTACATCGAAGACATGGCAATTTTTTTTTCAGGAAAATTTCTTCCTTACACAAAAATCAGTAAAAGTGACCAAGGAAAGTGTTATCTTGAATTATTGTATTCAAACAGGAAGACCTATTGTTGTGGGTGCTTTAATTATAAAATCTATTTGGGGTTTGATTATAAATCGATCAACTTATGGGCTGGGACATCCATCTACCATATTCCTACTTTGTCGTCAGTCATAAGTACCTTACGATAGTTGGGAAAAAGTGCTTCGCCCTGGGATAATAATATTCTTTACCCATACTAAATATGCTATAAAGAACATTGGTTAATCTATAGTTTAAATAGTTTTGGAGACCGATTAGGTAGGGAATATACTAGCTCTCACTCTAGATTTCCCTCTTCTCCCTCCACCAGGGGGTAACATCTTGAATCAAAACCTAAAATTATAAATAAAATTAGGGGCTTTAGCCTATCACTTTAAAGTACTCTAATTCTACACCCATGAAAGTTATTTACCTATTTATTTGCATTCAACCCCATGAACTACATTCTCATCCATGAAATCAAATGTGATTCTTACCATTTTTTGACTGAGACAACACCATATCGGATCTTACATGTTCTCACAACAGGTATTAACATCTTAATTGGTCAAATCAAGAAGTAAATGAAGTATAAGATTTCAAGTCATCACAACTTATTCTAATGTTGAAACCTTATACTTCACACAACTTCCTTTCAATACTTAATCTTTTATCATTTTAAGGAAAAAGATAAAGAAGACTAATTAGAGCTCATGGAGAAAACACATCTACACTTGAGTTTAAAAGTAGAAATCATGCACACATATAAGAAATCTAAATTAAAATCAAATCTAGTAAAAAAGATAAACTCTAATCTTAAATTCTGTCCACAAAATGTCTTGAAGTTCCTTAGAATTCTCTTCATTCACTCACAATATAAACTAAAACTCAAAATAAAATAAAAAGGTGGACGACGGCGGCGGCGGCGGCGATGGGTGGTGAGACGACTGTTACTATGATGAATGATGGTTATTTGATGTGGATTTACCTATCTTCCCTTGATGATCTAAGTCTTCTTTAATAAAAATCCAAGAGGTGTCTTGGTGTCTCTTCAAAATATGTCTCCATTTAATGAATTTTCTAGAAGTTACCTCCTTTCAAAAGCCAATTGAATTAATTTTTACAACCATGAACTATTTCCCATGTTTTTACCAAGGGTTACTGCAAACGCCTCTTCAAAACATCATCCAAATTCAANACCTCTTCAAAAAGTCATCCAAATTCAATGAATCATCAAATAACTACTTCCGATACTTAAGTGTGGGGTACCTGGCGCTTAGGTGTGACTCTCTCTGAATAACTGATGCGCAAGCGCCAATACTAGGTGCTTAGGCACCTCAATTCANAGGAGGTAACATCTCGAATCAAAACCTAAAATTATAAATAAAATTAGGGGCTTTAGCCTATCACTTTAAAGTCCTCTAATTCTACACCCATGAAAGTTCATTTACCTATTTATTTGCATTCAACCCCATGAACTACATTCTCATCCATGAAATCAAATGTGATTCTTACCATTTTTTGACTGAAACAACACCATCTCAGATCTTACATGTTCTCACAACAGGTATTAACATCTTAATTGGTCAAATCAAGAAGTAAATGAAGTATAAGATTTCAAATCATTACAACTTATTCTAATATAGAAACTTTATACTTCACACAACTTCCTTTCAATACTTAATCTCTTATCATTTTAATGAAAAAGATAAAGAAAACTAATCAGAGCTCATGGAAAAAACACATCCACACTTGAGTTTAAAAGTAGAAATCATGCACACAAATAAGAAATCTAAATTAAAATCAAATGTAGTAAAAAAGATAAACTCTGATCTTAAATTCTCTCCACCAAATGTCTTGAAGTTCCTTAGAATTCACTTCATTCACTCACAATATAAACTAAAACTCAAAATAAAATAAAAAGGTGGACAACGGCGGCGGTGGCGGCAATGGGTGGTGAGACGGCGGTTACTAGGATGAATGATGGCTGTTTGATGTGGATTTGTCTATCTTCCCTTGATGATCTAAGTCTACTTTAATAAAAATCCAAGAGGTGTCTTGGTGTCTCTTCAAAATATGTCTCCATTTAATGAATTTTCTAGAAGTTACCTCCTTTCAAAAGCCAATTGAATTAATTTTTACAACCATGAACTATTTCCCATGTTTTTACCAAGGGTTACTGCAAACGCCTCTTCAAAACATCATCCAAATTCAATGAATCATCAAATAACTACTTTTGGTACTTAAGTGTGGGGTACCTGACGCTTAGGTGTGACTCTCTCTGAATAACTGATGCGCAAGCGCCAATACTAGGTGCTTAGGCACCTCAATTCATTTTTAGACCTTCTTCAATTTTGCTCCAAATTTGATCGTTTTTTACTCCTTTCACACCTTTTCGTCTGTTTGATTATACTTGAAAGAAAAACACACAAATATAATTCATTAAAGCGTAATATCTCAAAAAAATAAGTATAAAAAAGCGTACAAAAATATTATATATTTTAGATTTATCAGTATACACAATGGGTCTTTAGTTCCAAAGTGTGGCTTAGGAGGTTAGCTTGATCACAAGTCAACCTTAAGGTGACAGATGATTGCTACTTTTTGTGTTGCGCCAGAGTAGAAAAGACATGACATGTGAGACTGTAGGTTCTACATGGATGTACTCAACATGTTGTTTTGATAATTTTAGCGTATGATTAGTTGTATTACATTTTAAGAAAGAATTAACAAGGATCACTTCTTTTTCCTCAGCATGTGAATTGACGCATTTGTGTGACTGCTAAAAAGCCGCAAGACCATACATTGGTAAAAAAAAGAACAAAGAATGATACAAAGAAAGTCTGATAATAAATGAAATAAAAATTTGAACTTAAAAAAGAGTTTTAGAACATCAAATTTGGAAAAATATCTTAATAATAAGAGAAGATGATAAAAAAGATAAACGAATCTACTTAAAGCTCTACACTCTTTACAACACGAATTCCACATTCTTCGCACAAATTTCCACAACTCTCACTCTCACTAGATCTCACACTACACAAGATTCCACAAATTTTACACTCTTTCCATGAATTCGCCACACTCACAATGCACTCATGATAAAAATAGCTAAATTCTATTTTCCATCCTTTCTGTGGTTGGTACCTAAATTCCAATTCCCATTCTGGTTTGATACCTAAATTTTAATTCCCATGTCGAGGTAAGTAACTAAATTATGATTCTCATCTTTTTTTAGGATGGTACCTAAAATCTGATTCTCATTCAGTACCAAAATTTTGATTTCAATCCATTTTGAGGTTGATACCTAAATTTTGATTCTCATTCTTAGGGTTGGTACCTAAATTCTAATTCTCATCACGGGGTCAGTACCTAAATTTTGATTCCCATCCTTCTTGAGAATGGTACCAAAATTGTAAATCTCATTTTTGGGTTGGTACCTAAACTCCAATTTTCATGTCAGGGTCAGTACCTAAACTCTGATTCCCATCCTTCTCAAGGATGATACCTAAATTCCAATTTTCATTCTGGGGTTGGTACCTAAATTCCAATTCTCATCTTAGGGTCAATACGTAATATCTAATTCCAGTAATTTTTTAGGTTGGCACCTAAATTTTGATTCTCATTATAGGGTTGGTACTTAAATGCTGATTCTCATTATGGGGTTGGTACTTAAATTTTGTTTCCATGTTGTCACCTTTTGGGTTGGATGTGTGTCCCTGAGCTTCCTTTCCTAATGTGAAAGATAACTTTATTATTGCTTGGATTGGATGTGAGTCCTTGAGCTTCTCTTTCCAATGTAGCTGAATCTTTATGATTAGCTCTTGGGTTGAATGTAGTCCTTGTGCGTTCATTCTTAATCAGGTCATTTGTCACCTCTTGGGTTGGTTGTGTGTCTTTGAGCTTTTCATCCTAACGTAACATTCTCAGTACTTTAGGATAGGTGTAAGAACCCTTTAAATGTAGCAAGGCATCCTATTCTCATCCCTCCACACTTTTGTTACCTCTTGGGTTGGATGTGAGTCCTAGTACTTTTCATCCCAAAGTATCACCCCTTCTCCTCAATTGGTGTTTTGATTTGGATTTGTGCTTTCCATCTTGATTCGGTCTCTTCACTCATTCTTAAATCCTGAAATTTCCTTGAATTCTTCATTGTAACTAAAATTTCAACTAAAAGCAAATCAAAATTAAACAACAAAACGAAACAAATCAAATCTTCATCATGACTGTTAGTTTCCATGATGGTTGTCTCCATAAATTCATAAAACAACCCTACCTCCAAAATTGTGCAAATTATCAATTTACCACAAAAATTCATTTCAAACCATCCCAAATCCTTCAATTTCCTCAAAAAACACCCCAAACCCTCCAAATATCCTAAATTACCCCCAAAATTACCAAAATACCACTCATGCCCAAAAAATCCTCGAAATTTTTGAACTCACTCTAAATGTCCCCAAAATCAATACTCACCACTCATTGGCCCCAATAGCTCTTAAATTCTCCAATATTAGCAAAAATCCGTAAATTTCCCCTAAATGATTAAAGTTCTCAAATCATCACCAATATCCACAAAATTCAATTCAATCTGACCCAATTTCAATTCTAAACTTAATTTCAACTTGTCTAATCCTAATTTATACCAATTTCGAGCCTGATTGAGCCATCCTCCAAACCTTAATTTCAATCTTGAGCCAAAATTCCAGATTTGACCATACCTCTAAATTCCATCAAATTAAACACCACAATGAACCTAATTTCCTCAATTTTGAATCTTAAACTCTCCATAACACTCCCCTAGACCAATTTGAACCCTCAATTGGTCTAGACCCAAACCCAAACCTAGCCTAGTTCTAAGCTCAAACCCATTAGCCCCAAATTGACCCAATTTCATATTCCATTTAAATTGAACCATGTGATCAATTCAATTTCACAAAATTCACTTCCTAAAATTCTTCATGGCACTTCCTCAAAAAAATTTTAGCTTTCAATTGATTTGGATATGAGCCCAAACTTAGCCCAAATCCAACTTTAAGCCCAAACCCTAATTTTCAGTTTAATCCCAAACCAAACTCAAAACTTTTTTTATTAAACTTCTGCTTAGTCACTTCCACCACTCTTAAGCATCACCTAATGACCCTCTTTTGAACCATGGACCAATGGTCCCCTAAATAATGGGATCCTCCATCTTAATTTGGTCAAATCCTCTTACACATGCCCCAAGTTCGTTACCTTTAAGCCTTCAGACCTTTTTGAGCCAACTAGCTACTGCCCCAGCTCTGGTCGGCTGGCCTAGTCACTAGAAAACTCAAGTTCATGGATCCTCACAAATGAACCAAACCTAAATTACGCCTATCTAATGCGTCAACCTCCCATTGGTCACTTGTGTCGAATTCTCCTCCACCTAAGCTACACTTTCGCCACACTAGCTAGCCCTATTGGAAATCATGGTCTGGTGTATAAATAAGCCCCTTCTCATGGCCAAATGGGAAGAAGTGCTCCAGCCTAGGGGAAACTCTATCCAATCTTCTTCAAACTCTTCTAGCACTCACAAGAAGCTCATTCCCACCATTATCCAACCTCTAATCTCCCTATCTCTCTCAATTATAGAGCTCAAAAAAAGGACCTTTTGTGGTCATTTCATAAAACTTGGCAAATCCCCAAATTGAGCTGATTTTAAGATTCACCGGAGCTTAAGAACACTTCCCAAATCAAACCCCTATCTTTAGTGCACTTTAACCCACTCCTACACTAAGGTCGCACCACTTGTTGGTTGAACTCATACCTAGGCCCCATACCAGAGGAAGGTGATGCTTCAAACATGTTTGTGGGACTCCAAGGAAGCTTTTACAACCATACAATTGAGGCCTCACCTCTTAGGCAAAGGTACAACTCAAAATCCCTAATTCTTGGCTTGGTTTCACCAATGTTAAAGAAAATGTGGATTTCATATGCTTTTAACTATATGTATATGTTCCTTTTGATTAGACAAACTTATAGGAACAAATCATGAGTGATTTGATTGAGTATAAAGTGAGATTGAAGCATTTTAGTGAGGACGATTCTTGATTTAGAATGGATGGTGATGATGAACGGATGTCGTCCATTTCCACGTGTATCAAGTGGATTCTCTAGATTACATCGGATGAAAGGATGGTACATAAAGTGCGGACTGAGCCAGCACTAACGCAAAAGGCAGCGTCGAATGGGAGTTTTCTACGTGGAACTTTGGAGCTATCGCAAGATTGTGTGGCGCTGAGTCAGATAAGTAGATAAATAAGCTATTTTTTATTTAAATAAATTCATAAATTTTAAAAAATCTTAACTTGTTGTAGAGATGTCATATAACTAAATAAAAATATCCTGATGCTCAATGAATAGAGGAGAAAGTTACGAATTAAAAGTAAAAATTATTTGTTATATATTTTATTTTTAATTAATTAAATACTACATAACTTGTTTTAATTCTATTTAGTTAAATATTAATCACCATGACTTGAAATTTACAAGATTTTTTCTCCATGTGATTAGCAGTATTCTCTTATTTTTTTCCAAAGTCAGAGAACACGCCTAACCATAAAAGCCCCAAATTTCAAAGTAAAGTCACCCTTTTTTGCTTAAAATAACTATANTGCCATGACTTGAAATTTACAAGATTTTTTCTCCATGTGATCAGCAGTATTCTCTTATTTTTTTCCAAAGTAAGAGAACACGCCTAACCATAAAAGCCCCAAATTTCAAAGTAAAGTCACCCTTTTTTGCTTAAAATAACTATATAAATTAAAATATAAATTAGAAAAATATGGGACCTATTTTGGTATGTTCATTATGGTCAGGGGACCCTAGGAAAAATCTAAAATGAATTTGAATAGTTAGGTGTATTATCTTAGGTAATTAAATCATTAAAGCCAATAAATAGTTAAGAAAAAAGAACACAACTCAAAATTTCATAACAATCGGTTCACAGTTAAGTTAATGATCATATTAAGCCACTGTAAAATTTTGAAATCTATTTGAATTGTATTTCATATCAAAACTTATTTTTCAAGTTAATGGAGATTTTGTTACANGATAGTTAGGTGTATTATCTTAGGAAATTAAATCATTAAAACCAATAAATAGTAAAGAAAATAGAACACAACTCAAAGTTTCATAACAATCGGTTCACAGTGAAGTTAATGATCATATTAAGCCACTATAAATTTTGAAATCTATTTGAATTGTATTTCATATCAAAACTTATTTTTCAAGTTAATGGAGATTTTTGTACTAAAATTATTATAATAAATAAAATATAATTAAGAAATTTATGAAAAGTAGTTTGAAGTTTTCCTTGTGACTAGGGGCACTAAAAAAAATAAAATTGGTGTTAAANGTTACAAAAAATATTATAATAAATAAAATATAATTAGGAAATTTATGAAAAGTAGTTTGAAGTTTTCCTTGTGACTAGGGGCACTAAAAAAAATAAAATTGGTGTTAAAATGAAGACTTCATTTTTAAGTCAATTCTTAACTTAAAAATAATGAAAAATAATTAAAATAACAAAAATATAAAATTATACCAAAATGTTACAATTGTTCCCTAATCATTTGGGGCCATTTAAAATATTTTTCTTAATTTTCTTAAAAAAGTTATGTATTTTTAAAGGCTAAAAGTGCATTTTCTTTGACTTTTTCATTAAAATAATTATAATAAATAAAATACAAATCATAAAAAATGAAATGTTTGTTTTTCTGAGTTCTCTGAACTTAGAGAGACAAAATTAAANCTTGGGGCCATTTAAAATATTTTTCTTAATTTTCATAAAAAAGTTATGTATTTTTAAAGGCTAAAAGTGCATTTTCCTTGACTTTTTCATTAAAATAATTATAATACATAAAATACAAATCATAAAAAATGAAATGTTTGTTTTTCTGAGTTCTCTGAACTTAGAGAGACTAAATTAAAATATAAAAAGTAATTTTTGAAATAAAATTCTTTTTTTTTCTATTTAATTAATTACTAAAATTAATAATTAATTAATATAATTAAAATATTTCTGAAAAATTCTTGAAATTTGGTCCAAGTGGTCCTCTGACCTAGGTGAATCTCCATTAATTTTCATAAGCACAAAAGCTTTACTTTGATTAATTAAATGAATTAACATTGNAAAATTAAAATATAAAAAGTGATTTTTGAAATAAAATTATTTTTTTCTATTTAATTAATTACTAAAATTAATAATTAATTAAAATAATTAAAATATTACTGAAAAAATCATGAAATTTGGTCCAAGTGGTCCTCTAACCTAGGTGAATCTCCATTAATTTTCATAAGCACAAAAGCTTTACTTTGATTAATTAAATGAATTAACATTGAAAATTCTCATTTTTGAGTAAAAATAATAATAATAATTAAATTAAAATAAAAAAATCATAGTTTCACCTCTAATATTTTAATTGACCCATTAGTGGGGAACCAAGAAAATTTTAAAGTCATTTGAGTTCAATTTAATGAAATATGAAGTGGAAAGCCCTAGTGAAAAAATGGTAATTATGGAATTTTAATACCCTAATTAAATTTTAGGTTAAGTTAAAGGTTAAATGGGTAATGTTGATCATAGTAAACTCTTTTTGATGTTTAAAGCATACGGGTTTAAGAGGTAGAAACCAACTCACCACTTTTTCTACAAGGGTAAAATTGCAGTTTTCCCTAAATTATTGTGACTTGGAAGTTAACCTAATTGNGAAAAATGGTAATTATGGAATTTTAATACCCTAATTAAATTTTAGGTTAAATCAAAGGTTAAATGGGTAATGTTGATCATAATAAACTCTTTTGGATGTTTGAAGCATATGGGTTTAAGAGGTAGAAACCAATTCACCACTTTTTCTACAAGGGTAAAATTGCAGTTTTCCCTAAATTATTGTGACTTGGAAGTTAACCTAATTGGATGATTCTAAGATAGTGGGCTTGAGCTAGGAAGATAATAGCTTACTGATTTGAGCTCCCATAATTTTTTACTAATGCAATCTTTCAATTAAAATTAAATCCACTTAATTCACTTTCTTCAATTATTGAAAATCNCTAAGCTAGGAAGATAATGGCTTACTAATTTGAGCTCCCAAAATTTTTTACTAATGCAATCTTTCAATTAAAATTAAATCCACTTAATTCACTTTCTTCAATTATTGAAAATCTACCCTAAAAACTTAACTTAACGGCTTAGTGAGCTAGGCTTGATTTAAATTTGCTTAATGAGTTTCAAAAAAAGAAACTTAATCAATCATAAATACCTTTAAAACACTCCAAAACCAACCTTAATTATGAGTCCAAGATCCTTAATGACTTCAGCTTGCCCTCCTGGGCACCCACTTTCATAACTCTTAAATTTAACATTGTGTCAATGTCTAAGTACCCCACTCATGGGATAGTTAAAATGTCAGGGATCATTGAGCACAAGATAAATTAATTACCATTGAATATAAATTTAACTTTGAATTATTAATTTAACAACATAATAAGTTCAAATGAATTCAAAATGGCCCAAACACTTTTATACACTTTTTGATATTTTGAAGGGCAATTTAACTTATTATTCTTTGTTTTAAAAAGTCATCCTTAAAAATTTAAAGACCCACCAAGTTATGCCTCGGGACCTGATAATTCACCTACAAGAATATAAATGCCCTACATTACTTATCTTACATTAATTGGCCCAATGCTAAAGGATTGGAGTCTTCCCTAAGGTATCTAAATCCTTGTGAGCAATAGAGGATTTTTGTTTTTTCCACATGTGGATCATCGGGCTTATGTAAGTTTGAGGTCTAGGTGGCTAGGGTGATGACAATAATGCTAATGTGTGCTAAAGGAGGAATGCAAAGTGGGATTTAGAAATGTATTTCCTACCTCAAGGACCTTGAATAAAGGGAGAGGATAAAGAACAATTATACTATTCGCCAATTCTTGAGGAGATTATTGCCCTCGATACTCTTAGGTTGCATGTAATCTTAGCTCGATTAGAGTAATTATTTTGTGGACTATACTACTTTGCAATGTTTTTAGAAAAATAAAATTCTTTTTCCTGCTCAATTAAATTCTACATGTATGAGAATTAAATTAAACATGAAAAATTATAAAGGTCTATAGTTAATTCCTTTGATCTAGGTTAGGACCACCCTTTCTAGATTAATAGGTTGGTAGCTCTTATTCAAGGTTAGGAAGCACACAGTCCAGCTCTGAGCCTCCACCCTCACCAATCTCCTACACTTAGTTTTGATCTTCTATATATGACTATGGGTTTTCTTCTACTTACTCGCATTTTGCTACGACTCCTTTTCCAACTATTTTTGTACTAGATATTCATGTTTACTTTCTTGTAATTTATTTTCTACCTGTATTTATTTACTTTACATGCAAAACTAAACCAAAACTTAAAAAACATAAATACAAATTTTCAAAATTAAATTTACACTTTCAAAACAATGAATGAACATAATAGTCTCCTTTTAGGGTTACAAGGAATTCTTGGATGAGTTAACTATTGATCTCACTTTTGTCTGAGGCCTAGCTCTTTCCTCCTTAGTAGCCTAGGATTTACCCATAAGACTTTCCAGTTGACTATTCTGAGAGGACTAGAAAGGAACCCTGACCATTAAAAACTCTAGTCTCTTCTTTGCTCAACTTGAAGTTCCACTTATTGCTCCTGACTTATAGCACTTGGTAGGTGGGGTCAATATGGGGAGCTCAAGGGGAGTCCCCATAGAACTGCTTGGCCTTAGGGTTGACCCTGGGTGTTGGTCTTGAGCTGGTGCATGCCTGATACACCTAAAATATATAGTGTTTTTAGATGCATTTTTATACCTATTTTTGAGATATTGCGTTTTAATGGAAGGTATTTGTGTGTTTTTCTTTTTGGTATAAGTAAAAAGGTGAAAAATGCTAAAAGGGGTGAAAAAGGATCAAATTTGGAGTAAAGAGGTGAAAATTGTGCTAAAGTGCCTAAGCACCAGATCTGGCGCTTAAGTACCGGTTAAACAGAGAAGGTTGCGCCTAAGCCCCAGAGGCATTTATTTGGCGTCTTTCTTCATTTAGTAAAATTTTGAAGAGGTATTTGAGGCACCTATTGGTTAAAGAGGTTGGTTATGACCACTATGAAAAAAAATATAATTAAAAGACTTGCAAAAGGAGGCATCCCTTGGAGAATACATCAAATTTGGATACAATTTGAAGAGTTTCCAAGGCACCTCTTGCGANATTTTCATCTGTTTGATTGTACTTGAAAGAAATACACACAAATACAATTCATTAAAGCGTAATATCTCAAAAAAATAAGTATAAAAAAGTGTACAAAAGTATTATATATTTTAGATTTATCAGTATACACAATGGGCCTTTAGTTCCAAAGTGTGGCTTAGGAGGTTAGCTTGATCACAAGTCAACCTTAGGGGGACAGATGATTGCTACTTTTTGTGTAGCGCCAGAGTAGAAAAGACATGACATATGAGACTGTAGGTTCTGCATGGATGTACTCAACATGTTGTTTTGATAATTTCAGCGTATGATTAGTTGTATTACATTTTAAAAAAGAATTAACAAGGATCACTTCTTTTTCCTCAGCATGTGAATTGACACATTTGTGTGACTGCTAAAAAGCCGCAAGACCATACATTGCTAAAAAAAAAAAACAATGAATGACACAAAGAAAGTCTGATAATAAATGAAATTAAAATTTGAATATAAAAAAGAGTTTTAGAACATCAAATTTGGAAAAAAATCTTAATAATAAGAGAAGATGATAAAAATAATAAATGAATCTACTTAAAGCTCTACACTCTTTACAACACGAATTCCACATTCTTCGCACAAATTTCCACAACTCTCACTCTCACTAGATCTCACACTACACAAGATTCCACAAATTTTACACTCTTTCCATGAATTCGCCACACTCACAATACACTCATGGTCAAAATACCTAAATTCTATTTTCCATCCTTTCTGTGGTTGGTACCTAAATTCCAATTCCCATTCTGGTTTGATACCTAAATTTTAATTCCCATATCGAGGTAAGTAACTAAATTATGATTCTCATCTTTTTTGAGGATGGTACCTAAAATCTGATTCTCATTCAGTACCAAAATTTTGATTCCCATCCATTTTGAGGTCAATACCTAAATTTTGATTCTCACTCTTAGGGTTGGTACCTAAATTCTAATTCTCATCTCGGGGTCAGTACCTAAATTTTGATTCCCATCCTTCTTGAGATTGGTACCAAAATTGTAAATCTCATTTTTGGGTTGGTACCTAAACTCCAATTTTCATGTCAGGGTCAGTACCTAAATTCTGATTCCCATCCTTCTCAAGGATGTACTTAAATTCCAATTTTCATTCTTGGGTTGGTACCTAAATTCCAATTCTCATCTCAGGGTCAGTACATAATATCTAATTCCAGTCATTTTTTAGGTTGGCACCTAAATTTTGATTCTCATTATGGGGTTGGTACCTAAATGCTAATTCCCATCTCGGGGTCAGTACTTAAATTTTGTTTCCATGTTGTCACCTTTTGGGTTGGATGTGTGTCCCTGAGCTTCCTTTCCTAATGTGAAAGATGTCTTTATTATTGCTAGGATTAGATGTGAGTCCTTGAGCTTCTCTTTCCAATGTAGCTAAATATTTATGATCAGCTCTTGGGTTGAATGTGGTCCTTGTGCGTTCATTCTTAATCAGGTCATTTGTCACCTCTTGGGTTGGTTTTGTGTCTTTGAGCTTTTCATCCTAATGTAACATTCTCAGTACTTCAGAATAGGTGTAAGAACCCTTTAAATGTAGCAAGACATCCTATTCTCATCTCGCCACACTTTTGTTACCTCTTGGGTTGGATGTGAGTCCTAGTACTTTTCATCCCAAAGTATCACCCCTTCTCCTCGATTGGTGTTTTGATTTAGATTTGTGCTTTCCATCTTGACTCGGTCTCTTCACTCATTCTTAATTCCTGAAATTTCCTTGAATTATTCATTGTAACTAAAATTTCAACTAAAAGCAAATCAAAATTAAACAACAAAACGAAACAAATCAAATCTTCATCATGACTGTTAGTTTCCATGATGGTTGTCTCTATAAATTCATAAAACAACCCTTCCTCCAAAATTGTGCAAATTATCAATTTACCACCAAAATTCATTTCAACCCATCCCAAATCCTTCAATTTCCTCAAAAAACACCCCAAACCCTCCAAATTTCCTAAATTACCCCCAAAATTACCAAAATACCACTCATGCCCCGAAAATCCTCGAATTTTTTGAACTCACTCTAAATGTCCCCAAAATCAATACTAACCACTCATTGGCCCCAATAGCTCTTAAATTCTCCAATATTAGCCAAAATCCGTAAATTTCCCCTAAATGATTAAAGTTCTCAAATCATCACCAATATCCACAAAATTCAATTCAATCTCACCCAATTTAAATTCTAAACTTAATTTCAACTTGTCTAATCCTAATTTATACCAATTTCGAGCCTAATTGAGCCATCCTTCAAACCTTAATTTCAATCTTGAGCCAAAATTCTTGATTTGACAATACCTCTAAATTCCATCAAATTAAACACCACAATGGACCTAATTTCCATAACACTCCCCTAGACCAATTTGAACCCTCAATTGGTCTAGACCCAAACCCAAACCTAGCCTAATTCTAAGCTCAAACCCATTAGCCCCAAATTGACCCAATTTCATATTCCATTTAAATTAAACCATTTGACCAATTCAATTTCACAAAATTCACTTCCTAATTTCTTCATGGCACTTCCTCAAAAAAATTTTAGCTTTCAATTGATTTGGATATGAGCCCAAACTTAGCCCAAATCCAACTTCAAGCCCAAACCCTGATTTTCAGTTTAATCCCAAACCAAACTCAAAACCTTTTTCATTAAACTCCTGCTTAGTCACTTCCACCATTCTTAAGCATCACTTAATGACCCTCTTTTGAACCATGGACCAATGGTCCCCTAAATAATGGGATCCTCCATCTTAATCTGGTCAAATCCTCTTACACATGCCCCAAGTTTGTTACCTTTAAGCCTTCAAACCTTTTTGAGCCAACTTGCTACCGCCCCAGCTCTGGTCGGCTGGCCTAGTCACTAGAAAACTCAAGTTCATGGATCCTCACAAATGAACCAAACCTAAATTATGCCTATCCAATGTGTCAACCTCCCATTGGTCACTTGTGTCAAATTCTCCTCCACCTAAGCTACACTTTCGCCACCCTAGCTAGCCCTATTGGAAATCATGGTCTGGTCTATAAACAAGCCCCTTCTCACGGCCAAATGGGAAGAAGTGCTCCAGCCTAGGGGAAACTCTATCCAATCATCTTCAAACTCTTCTAGCACTCACAAGAAGCTCATTCCCACCATTATCCAACCTCTAATCCCCCTATCTCACTCAATTATAGAGCTAAAAAAAAGGACCTTTTGTGGCCATTTCATAAAACTTGGCAAATCCCCAAATTGAGCTGATTTTAAGCTTCACCGGAGCTTAAGAACACTTCCCAAATCAAACCCCTATCTTTAGTGCACTTTAACCCATTCCTAGACTAAGGTCGCACCACTTGTTGGTTGAACTCATACCTAGGCCCCATACCAGAGGAAGTTGATGCTTTGAACATGTTTGTGGGACTCTAAGGAAGCTTTTACAACAATACAATTGAGGCCTCACCTCTTAGGAAAAGGTACAACTCAAAATCCCTAATTCTTGGCTCGGTTTCACCAGTGTTAAAGAAAATGTGGATTTCATATGCTTTTAACTATATGTATATGTTCCTTTTGATTAGATGAAGTTATAAGAACAAATCATGAGAGATTTTCTTGAGTATCAAGTGAGATTGAAGCATTTTAGAGAGCACGATTCTTGATTTAGAACGGATGGTGAAGATGAACGGATGTCGTTCGTTTCCACGTGTATCAAGTGGATTCTCTAGATTACGTCGGACGAGAGGATGGTGCATAAAGTGCGGGCCGAGCCAGCACTAACGCAAAAGGCGGCGTCGAATGGGAGCTTTATACGTGGAACTTTGGAGCTATCGCAAGATTGTGTGGCGCTGAGTCAGATAAGTAGATAAATAAGGTATTTTTTATTTAAATGAATTCATAAATTTTAAAAAATCTTAACTTGCTGTAGAGATGTCATAAAAATTAAATAAAAATATCCTGATGCTCAGTGAATAGAGGAGAAAGTTACGAACTAAAAGTAAAAATTATTTGTTATGTATTTTATTTTTAATTAATTAAATACTACATAACTTGTTTTAATTCTATTTAGTTAAATATTAATCACCATGNTATTCATATAAAGCAGAAAGATATTTTCAAATTCAGTGCTTTTCTTTTACATAAACTCAAGTTATCTTTTTAAATTGTTACTGTTTTGTCAAAGTATCTAAAATACCAAAAAGATTTGAATTTTAATTATTGCGAATACATCTCTAGTTTAAGTAATTGTCTTTTTTTAATAGAAAGTTTGTTGTTTAATAGAACATATTGCATAATTTCCTTGTGGGTTCGACATTCAGGTCTTAATCAAAAAGTCATATATTACTTGATAATGATATATATACTTGTGTAGTATCCCAATATATATATATAAATTGAAAAGTTAAATTCTTCTTTTTTTCAGAATAATGTTTTGACTCTATTGCAAAGTAATGAAATATAAGTGAAAATAAAATTAGAGACATTGTTATACTGTTGCATATAAACAGTCGGGATCAAGTTTTTAGCGCCGCTGCCTGGGACATTAATTGATTTAAAAGCAAATTTCTATTTTTAGAAAGCCTTATTTAAACTTTAACAATTATTGTATTTTATTGTGTATTTTATTTTATTTTTAATTTATGTTAGTGTATGCATAGTTTAAGTCCGGAAGGACTAGTGCCCTACGATTCTGAATTAGAAAGAACTGTTAAAAAAATAGAAAAATCCAAAAAAAATTAAAAATCTTGAAAAATATGAACAAATTACAAAAATGGTAAACCAAAACAATTAAAATGCTAAAATTCATCAAGAGTTTAAACCTTTACGAGATTATGCTAACCCTACTATGGATGAACTTCATTGTAGTATTTAAAAACCTAATGTAGTAGATAATTCATTTGAGCTTAAACCTGCTATTATCCAAATAGTATCAAATAATCAGTTTGGGGGATCACCAACTGAAGATCCAAATTTACATCTTGCCAATTTTTTAAAATTGTGCGCAACATTTAAATATCATCATATATCAGATGATGCCATAAGAATTAGGTTATTTCCTTTCTCACTGAAGGATAAAGCTAAGATTTGGTTGAATTCGTTAGCGTCTGGATCTATCAAAACTTAGGGTGATTTAGAATAAAAATTCCCTGCTAAATATTTTCCATCATCAAAAACTGTGAAGCTTAGAAATGATATTACATCTTTTAATTAGTTTGAAGGGGAATCTATTTATGAAGCGAAGCTTAGAAATGATATTACATCTTTTAATCAATTTGAAGGGGAATCTATTTATGAAGCATGAGAAAGATTTAAAGAAATCTTAATAAAGTGTCCACACCATGCTATACCAAATTGGTTAATAATTCAAACTTTTTTATTAGATTAGTTGGATCTCTTAGATCTATTATCGATGTCGCTACTGGTGGTTCATTGTTGTCAAAACCATTTCATGACGCTTATGCTCTAATTGAAGAAATGTCTACCAATAATTTTCAATGTCCTTCTAAAATGATGAATCCAAAGAAAGTAGCCAATAGTCATGAATCTGATGCATTTACTGTGTTAGCAAATTAAGTTGCTGCAATTTCAAGGAAGTTACACCAATTTGGAATGAATTTTTCTTAACCAATTTCCAAGATTGAAGACAATTCATTAGGCCAAATGGTAGATTCTCAAGAATCATTAGAAACTTTGAACACCATAAATAACAAGCAGAATAACCCATATTTAAATTATTATAACCCAGGTTGGAAGAACCATCCGCAACTTTAGCTGGAATAACACTACGGATGGTAATAATCAGCAATGGGGAACAATCAAGGAAACCCATTGGAAAACTAGAAAAACCAAGGGAATAATAATTATAGATCTACTTATCCTCGAGGTTTCAACAGTAATACACACTTTAAGGAGAAGAAGTTATTTATAGAAGAAGTGGTGTTACAAATGGGAAATTAGTTACAAAGTCAAGGAGCTATAATTAGAAATATTGAGAACAACCTTGGACAAATCATAAATTCATTAAGTAATAGATCTGAAAGAACACTTCATAGTAATATTAAAACAAATCCGAAAAACCAGAATAAAGAGCAAGAAAAAGCCATTCAACTTAGAAGTGGAAGAGATTTGGAAGGTAGGATTCAAAAAGAAACTGAAGTTGAAAGAGAAGAAATTGAAGAATCAAAGAGGACACTCCAGAAGATTCTGAAAGATTTATTTCTTCGTTGAACATTGACTTAGAAAAACAACCACCTCCATTTCCTCAGAGACTTCATCAACAGAATTTGGATAAGCGATTTTCAAAATTTTTGGAGATTTTTCAAAAGCTTACCATTAATATTCCATTTGCTGAAGCCTTAGAACAAATGCCAAGCTATGTAAATTTTATGAAGGATATTCTCAATAGAAAAAGGAAGTTTGAAGATAATGAAACTATTGCATTTAGTGAGAAGTGCAGTGCTATAATTCAGAAGAACCTTCCTGAAAAGCATAAAGATCTTGGTAGCTTTACAATTTCATGTGCAATAGGAGATAGATTTTATGGGAAAGCTTTATGTGATTTAAGTACAAGCATTAACCTTATGCCATTATCAACATTTAAAAGACTGAGATAAAGAGAAATAACCCCTATTACTGTAACTTTGCAGTTAGTAGATCATTCAATAATGTACCCTAAAGGAGTTATAGAAGATGTCCTACAAAAAATGGATCAATTTATCTTTCCTCTTTGTTTCATTGTGCTAGATATGGAGGAAAAAAAGGAGATACCTATCATCTTGGGGAGACCTTTCCTAGCCATGGGAAGAGCAATGATAGATGTGGAGAGAGGGGAATTAACAATGTGCATCAATGATCAAACTGTTATTGTTAACATTTCAAGATCAATGAAGTATCTTGCAAAAGGTAAAAATGATGAAAGTTATAGAATTGATGTTATAAGATATCTAAGTGAATTCCATTTCAAAACTTCTTATAAAGAAAAAATTGAAGAACAAGATTTGGAACACGAGCAAGAAGAGGAATTAGATCAATGTGAAGATCTTTTTAAGGAAGATTCAAACTATGGTCGAGAAAGTTTTAAAATTTTGGACACGATAGACAAAGATAAATCATTTTGTCCATCAATTGAAAAACCTCCATAACTTGAGTTGAAGTTACTTCATGATAATTTAAAATATGCCTTTTTATGAGATTCCTCTACTTTACCAATTAAGATTTCCTCAAAGTTAATGATGGAAGAAGATGAAAGATTGATGAAAATTTTGAAAAATTTTAAGAAAGTCTTTAGATGGACAACAACTGATATTAAAGGAATCAGTCCTTCAATTTGTTCGCATAGAATTCATACGGAAGAGAAGTGCAAACCCAGGGCTGATCCTCAAAGGAGATTAAATCCTGTTATGAAAGAAGTTGTTAAGAAAGAAATCTTATAGTGGTTAGATGTTGGAATTATCTATCCTATTTCAGATAGTGTATGGGTTAGTTCAATCCAATGCATTCCTAAGAAAGGAGCAGTAACTGTGACTGTGAACAAACATAATAAATTAATATTAACTAGACAAGTTACAGGGTGGCGAATATGTATTGATTAAAGAAAATTAAATCTTTCTACTAGGAAAGATCATTTTTCATTACCCTTCCTAGATCAAATGCTGGATAGACTAGTTGGGCATAAATACTTTTATTTTTTGGATGGATATACTGGTTATCACCAAATACAAATTACTTCTGAGGATCAAGAGAAAATAACTTTTACCTATCCTTATGGTACTTTTTCTTTTAAAAGAATGTCCTTTGGTTTATGTAATGCCCCAGCTACATTTCAAAAATATATGATGACAATTTTTTATGATTTAATTGAAAAGGGATTGAAGTATTTGTAGATAATTTTTTATTGTTTGGAACTTCATTTGATTTATGTTTAGAACATTTATCAAAAGTTCTTAAGCTCTGTGAAGAAACAAATTTAGTCCTTAATTGAGGAAAATGTCAATTTATGGTAGCAGGAGGAATTTTATTAGGATATCCAATATAAAAAAATGGTATGGAAGTAGATCCTGCAAAAATTGAAGTGACTGCTAATTTACCTTAACCAACCAATGTAAGATAAATTAGGAGTTTTTCATGACATGTTGAATTCTACAAACGATATATTAAAGTCTTTTCAAAGATTACTAAGCCTTTATGCTATTTACTGAAGAAAGATACAATTTTCAACTTTGATGAAGAATGCTTTAAAGCTTTTAAGTTCTTAAAAGAAAAATTAGTCACTGCACCAATTATAGTTTCACCAGATTGGGGAAAACTTTTTAAATTGATGTGTGATGCTAGTGATTATGCTATTGGAGCTATTTTAGGATAAGATATGATAAAATTTTTAAAATAATTTATTATGCTAGTAAAACTCTTAATGAAACTCAAATTAACTATACAAAAACTGAAAAGGAGTTAATAGCAATAATATATGTCTTTGATAAATTTTGATCATATTTAATTGGAACTCATTGTGTAGTGCATACAAATCATTTTGCTATTAAGTACTTAATAAAAAGGAAGGATGCTAAACCTAGACTTATAAGATGGATTCTTCTTTTACAAGAATTTGACTATGAAATAGTAGATAAAAAGGGATTGAAAATCAAATTATTGATCATTTGTCCAAGCATCAATTAGAAATCCACTTTATTTTGAAAAAGAAATTAATGAACATTTTCTAGATGAAAAATTGTTCAATATTAATGTGTCGCGTTCTGTGGTATGCCGACATTGTGAACCTTCTTGTTGGTGATATTATACCCTGTGGAATGACACATAGACAGAAGAGGAAATTTATTTCTGAAACTAAGACTTAATTTTGGGATGACACATTTTTATACAAATAAGGAAAGGATCTGATTATTTGAAGATGTGTACCATTAGAAAAAAACTTATGAAATTATCCAAAAATGACGTAATTCTGATTTTGGGGGACATTTTCGTGTTAATAAAATAACATACAAAAGTTTACAATCTGGATTCAATNAGAGTTATTAGCAATAATATATTTCTTTGATAAATTTTGATCATATTTAATTGGAACTTATTGTGTAGTGCATACAAATCATTTTGCTATTAAGTACTTAATAAAAAAGAAGGATGCTAAACCTAGACTTATAAGATGGATTCTTCTTTACAAGAATTTGACTATGAAATAATAGATAGAAAGGGGATTGAAAATCAAATTATTGATCATTTGTCCAAGCTTCAATTAGAAATCCACTTTATTTTGAAGAAGAAATTAATGAACATTTTCTAGATGAAAATTGTTCAATATTATTGTGTCGTGTTTTGTGGTATGCCGACATTGTGAACTTTCTTGTTAGTGATATTATACCCTATGGAATGACACATAGACAGAAGAGGAAATTTATTTCTGAAGCTAAGACTTACTTTTGGGATGACACATTTTTATACAAACAAGGAAAGGATATGATTATTCGAAGATGTATACCATTAGAAAAAACTTACGAAATTATCCAAAAATGTCGTAATTCTGATTTTGGGGGACATTTTCGTGTTAATAAAATAACATACAAAAGTTTACAATCTGGATTCAATTGGCCTACTATTTTTATGGATTTTAATGAATGTATCAAAACTTGTGATAGATGTCAACGAGTAGGCAATATTTCTAGAAGAAATGAGATGTCTCACAATTATATGCCAGAAGTTGAAGTATTTGATGTTTGGGGATTAGATTTCATGGGACCATTTATACCATCTTTTGGAAATTTATATATACTGTTAGTAGTAGAATATTTATCCAAATGGATAGAAGCTACTACTTTACCTAGATGTGATGCTCAAAGTGTTGCAAAATTTTTGAAAACAAACATATTTTGTAGATTTGGGATGCNATTTAGTAGTAGAATATTTATCCAAATGGATAGAAGCTATTACTTTACCTAGATGTGATGCTCAAAGTGTTGCAAAATTTTTGAAAACAAACATATTTTATAGATTTGGGATGCTGAGAGATATCATAACTGATGGGGCAAGTCATTTCAGAAATGTCATAATGGAGAATTTATTAACAAAATATCATATAAACCATAGAATTTCTACTATTTATCATCCTCAGAAAAGTGGTTTGGCTAAATTATACAATCATGAAATTAAAAGAATTATGGAAAAATTTGTGAATCCAACAGAAATGGATTGTTCAGTCAAACTTGACTATGCTTTGGGGGCTTATAGGACAGCATACAGAACTCCTATAAGAATATCCCCATATAGGCTAATATTTGGGAAACCTTGGCACTTACCAGTTGAACTTGAGCATAAAGCATATTGGGTGATTAAAGAGTTCAATTATAATTTAGTGTTTTAAGACACATTTTTATACTTATTTTTGAGATATTCTACTTTAATGAAAGGTATTTTTGTGTTTTTCTTGTAGATACAAGTAAAAATGAAAAAAAGTGCTTAAAAGAGTGAAAGAGTATCAAATTTGGAGCAAAAAGGTGAAAAATTGTGCAAAAGAGTTTTGGTGCCTAAGCGCCGGCTAAATAGAGAAGGCCACGCCTAAGCACCGAGACCCCGCGCTTAAGCGTCAGTGGCAGTTACTAGACGAGTAAAATCAGTTTTCACAAATTTTGAAGAAGTTTTTCAGGCACCCATTGGCTTAATAGGTGATTTTAACCACCATGGACGAAAATTATCTTGAAAGGATGCGTCTCTTGGAAAAATACATCAAATCAAGACACATTTTGAAGAGATCCCAAGGTACCTCTTGGAAAACTATAAAAGAAAGAATAGATGACTTAGAAAAGAGTCCTGAAAATATTGGTAAGTTTTGAAAGTTCTTCTCTGGGGAGTTAGTTCTGAGAGATTTTCAGGAACCACTTCTTAATTACTTTATCCTTTTTGTTATTTTGTTTTAAGTGATTGTAAAAGAGAAGTGATTCAAAGGAACTTCAAGAGTTGGTTGGAGGATTTGAGATAAGTTTTTATCTTTTGGTTTTAGACTACTTTTGGTTTTAATCGAGATTTGTTGTTGGTTTGATAATGATTTCTTCTTTTAAACTAAAGTGTGGTTTTATTTTCTCCTTGGATACTGAGTAGTTTTCTTTGTCTTTCTTCTTAAAATGATAAGTAATTAATTTTTGGATGGAAGTTGTGGAGAGTAATGATCTTTAATGATGGAAGAAGTTGTGATGATTTAAATCCATGCACTTCATTGACTTCTTGATTTGGCCTATCCATATGTTAAAATTTGTTGTGAGAACATGTAAGAACCAGGATGGTATTGTCTCAGTCAACAATTGAAAAGAATCATATGAGGTTGTATGAATGAGACTGGGCTGGTATTGTCTCAGTCAACAATTAGAAAGAATCAGAATTTTTGTGAGAACATGTAAGAATCTGGCTAGTATTGTCTCAGTCAACAATTGGAAAGAATCACATGAGGTTGTATGAATGAGAATGTACTGGACTGGTATTGTCTCAGTCAATAATTGGAAAGAATCACATGAGGTTGTATGAATGAGAATGTGTATGGTATTGTCTCAGTCAACAATTGAAAAGAATCACATGAGGTTGTATGAATGAGAATGTAGTTATATGATTGAGTGCAATTAAATAGGGAAATATTTGTTGATGGGTGTAGAGTTAGAGGACTTTAAAGTGACAGGTTAAAGACCCCCAACATAGTTTATTATTTTAGGTTTTGATACAAGAATGTTAGCTCCCATGTGGAGAGAATCGAGAGATCTCTAGAGAGAGCTAGTATCTTCCCTACCTAGCCGGTCTTCAGAACTATTCAAACTTTAAATTAGCCAATGTTCTTCATCTCTAGTAAGGGTAAAGAATATTATTACTCATATTTGGCACAACACAATTTGCATACTTCCACAATTATTAAGGGTAAAGAATATTATTTTTCCTATTTGGCACAACACAATTTGCATACTTCCACATCAGAATTCCTATACTTATTACTGATTCATGATAAGAAGAATGATATTTTCATATTAAGTACATTTCTTCTACAAAAACTTTAATTAGCTTTTTACTGTTTCGTTAAAATATCAAAAATATAGAAAATATTTAGATTTTAAATTCCTGCAAAAATTATTTTAAGTTTAAGTAATTATCTTTTTAAAAATAGAAGAACTTTCTAAAAAGTGCATATTGCATAATCTTCCCTGTGGGTTCGATATTCAGATCTTAATCAAAAAGTCTTATATTACTTGATAACGATACGTATACTTGTGTAGTATCCCAATATAAATATATATAAATTCAAAAGTTAAATACTTATTTTTCTTTAGAATCAAGTTTTTCATTTTGTTGTAAAATAAGGAAATATAAGTGAAAAATGTCATTTGAACTATTGTTATACTGTGCAAAAGCATTAGGTACGAGATCAAGTTTTTGGTGTCGTTGCCGGGGAAGAAAACTAAGTAAATTTTTATTTTTAGAAAGTCTTATTTAAACTTTAAATATTGTATCTAATTTTGTATGCTTTATTTTATTTTATTTAATGTTATTGTATGTGTAGTTCAGGTTCTGAAGGACTAGTGCCCTACGATTCTGAATTAGAAAGAACTATTACAAAAATCAGAAAAACCAAAAAAAATTAAAAATCTTGAAAAATGCAAAAAAATTACAGAAATGACAAAGCAAAATAATCAAAATGTTAAAATTCATCCAGAATTTAGACCTTTAAGATATTATGTGAACCCTACTATAGATGAACTTCATTGTAGTATTCAAAAACCTATTGTAGCGGCTAATTCATTTGAGCTTAAACCTGTTATTATCCAAATGGTATCAAATAATCAGTTTGGGTGATCACCAATTAAAGATCCAAATTTACATCTTATCAATTTTCTAGAATTGTGTGCCACATTTTAGTACGATGGTGTTTCAGATGATGCCATAAGACTTAGGTTATTTCCTCTATCACTGAGGGATAAAGCTAAGAAGTGGTTGAATTCGTTAGCACTTAGATCTATCAAAACTTGGGGTGATTTAGCTCAAAGACTCCTTACTAAATATTTTCCACCATCAAAAGCTGCAAAGCTTAGAAATAATATTACATCTTTTAATTTGTTTGAAGGGGAATCTATTTATGAAGCATGAGAATGATTTAAAGAACTCTTAAGAAAGTGTCCACACCATGCTATACCAGATTGGTTGATAATTTAAACCTTTTTATAATGGATTAATTGGTTCTCTTAGATCTATTTTTTAAGCCATTGTTGGTGGTTCATTGATGTCAAAACCATTTCATGACGCTTATGTTTTAATTGAAGAGATGGCTACCAATAATTTTTAATGGCCTTCTAAGAGGGTGAATCCAATGAAAGTATCCAATATTCATGAAACTGATGCATTTACTATGTTAGCAAATCAAGTTGCTGCAATTTAAAGGAAGTAAAACCAATTTGGAATGAATCTTTCTCAACAAATTTTCATGATTGAAGAGAATTTATTAGGCCAAATGGTAGATTCACAAACATCATTAGAGACTTTGAATACCATAAATAATAAGAAAAATAACCCATATTCCAATTATTATTACCCAGGTTGGAAGAACCATCCCAACTTTAACTAGAATAACAATTGGGGTGGTAATAATCACCTATGGGGGAACAACCAAGTAAACCCATTGGAAAACGGGAACAACCAAGAGAATAATAATTATAGATCTAATTATCCTCCAAAAATCAACAGTAATAAACATATTAAGGATAAGAAATTTTCTATAGAAGAAATGGCGTTACAAATGGGTAATCAGTTACAAAGTCACGGAGATATAACTAGAAATATTGAGAATCAACTTAGACAAATCACAAGTTCATTTAGTAATAGATCCCAAGGAACATTTCCTAGTAATACTGAATCAAATCCAAAAGACCAGAATAAATAACAAGTTAAAGTCGTACAACTTAGAAGCAGAAGAGAGTTGGAAGGTAGGATTCAAAAAGAGATTGAAGTGGAGAGAGAAGAAATTTAAGAATAAAAAGAGGACGCTCCAAAAGATTCTGAAAGAACTATTTCTCCGCCAAAAATTGATTTAGGAAAACCACCACCTCCATTTCCTCAGAGACTTCAACAACAGAAGTTGGATAAGTAATTTTCATAATTTCTGGAAATATTTAAGAAGTTTACAATCAATATTCCATTTGCTTAAGCCCTAGAGCAAATGCCAAGCTATGTAAAGTTTATGAAGGATATTCTCAACAGAAAAAGGAAGTTTGAAGATAACGAGTCAAGCTATGTAAAGTTTATGAAGGATATTCTCAACAGAAAAGGAAGTTTGAAGATAATGAGAGCCGTTGCACTTAGTGAGGAGTGCAGTGCTATAATTCGAAAAAGGAAGTTTGAAGATAATGAGACTATTGCACTTAGTGAGGAGTGCAGTGCTATAATTCAGAAGAAAGCTTCATGAAAAGCTTAAAGATCCTCGTAGCTTTACAATTCCATGTGCAATAGGTGACAGATTTTACGGGAAAACTTTATGTAATTTAGGTGAAAGCATCGACCTTATACCATTATCAATATTTAAAATATTGGGATTATGAAAAATAACCCCTACTACTGCAACTCTGCAGTTAGCAGATCTTTCAATAACCTATCCTAAAAGAGATATAGAAGATGTCCTAGTGAAAGTAGATCAATTTATCTTTCCTATTGATTTCATTGTGCTAGCAAAGATAAAGAGATACCTATCATTTTGGGGAGACATTTCCTAGCCACAAGAAGAGCAATGATTGATAAAGAGATACCTATCATTTTGAGGAGACCTTTCCTAACCATAGGAAGAGCAATGATAGATGTACAGAAAGGGGAGTTAAAAATGTGCTTCAATGATCAAATTGTTACTTTTAACCTTTCAAAATCAATGAAATACCCTACAAAAGGTAAAGATGATGAATGTTATAGAATGTATGGTACAAGATATCTGAGCGAATTTAATTTCAAGATTACTTATGAAAATAAATTTGAAGGAAAAGATTTGGAACATGAGCAAGAAGAAAAATTAGATCAATGTGTAAACCTTTTTAAGGAAGATTAAAGTTATGTTCAAAAAATTTTTAAAATTTTGGACACGATAGATAAAGATAAAACATTTTGTACATCCATTGAAAAACCTCCAAAACTTGAGTTGAAATTATTTCCTGAACATTTAAAAAATATGCCTATTTAGGATATTCCTCTACTTTACGTGTTATAATTTCTTCGAAGTTAACAAAGGAAACAGAATAAAAGCTGATGAAAATTTTGAAAAATTTTAAGAAAGCCTTCAGATGGACAATTGCTGATATTAAAGGAATCAGTCCTTCAATAGAATTAACTTGGAAGAAAACTGCAAACCCAGGGCTGATTCACAAAGGATATTAAATCCTGTTATGAAAGAGGTTATTAAGAAAGCAATTTTAAAGTGGTTAGATGCTGGAATTATCTACCCTATTTCAGATAGTGCATTGGTTAGTCCAATTCACTGTGTTCCTAAGAAAGGAGGAGTAACTGTAATTGTAAATGAGCATAATAAGTTAATACCTACTAAACAAGTTACCGGATGGCAAATATGCATCAAAATTAAATCTTGCCACTAGGAAAGATCATTTTCCACTACCCTTTCTAGATTAAATGCTGAATAGACTAGCTGGGCACAAATACTTTTATTTTCTGGATGGATATACTAGTTATCACCGAATTCAAATATCTCCTGAGGATCAAGAGAAAACAATATTTACCAGTCCTTATGATCCTTTTGCTTTTATAAGAATGCCCTTTGGTTTATGTAATGCCCTTGCTACATTTCAAAGATGTATCATGGTAATTTTTTGTGATTCAATTGAAATAAGGATTGAAGTCTTTATGGATGACTTTTCAATGTTTGGAACTTCATTTGACTCTTGTTTAGAACATTTATCTAAAGTTCTTAAGCGCTGTGAAGAAATAAATTTAGTCCTTAACTGGGAAAAATGCTAATTTATAGTAGCAAGAGGAATTGTATTAAGTCATCAAATATCAGAAAATGGTATCGAAGTAGATCCTGTTAGAATTCAAGTGATCACTAATTTACCTTATCTAACAAATGTAAGGGTAATTAGGAGTTTTTTAGGACATGCTGGATTCTATAGGCAATATATTAAGGACTTTTCTAAGATTGCTAAGCCTTTATGCCATTTACTAGAGGAAGATGCAATTTTCAATTTTGATGAAGAATGGCTAAAAGCTTTTAAATTATTAAAAGAAAATTAATCACTGCACCAATTATAGTTTCACCTAATTGGGATAAACATTTTGAACTTATGTGTGACGCAAGTGATTTTGCTATTGGAGCTGTTTTAGGACAAACATATGATAAAATTTTTAAAGTAATTTACTATGCTAGTAAAACTCTGAATGAAACTCAAATTAATTATACAAGAACTGAAAAAGAGTTATTAGTGATAGTATATGCCTTTCATAAATTTATATCATATTTGATTGGAAGATTATATAGTGCATACAGATCATTCTGCTATTAAGTACTTAATGAAAAACAAGGATACTAAACCAAAACTTATAAGATGGATTCTTATTTTACAAGAATTTTATTTTGAAATAGTAGATCAGAAGGGAACTGAAAATTAAATTGTTGATCATTTATCCAGGCTTGAATTATGAAAACGACTCTGTTTTGAAAAAGAAATTAATGAACATTTTCTAGATGAAAATTTGTTCACTGTCAATGAGTGGCGTGTTCCGTGGTATGCTGACATTGTGAACTATTTTATTAGTGATCTTAAACCCTATGGAATGACATACCAATAAATGAGGAAATTTATTTCTGAAGCTAAGACTTNAAGTGGCGTGTTCCGTGGTATGCTGATATTGTGAACTATATTATTAGTGATCTTAAACCCTATGGAATGACATACCAATAAATGAGGAAATTTATTTCTGAAGCTTAACAAATGAGGAAATTTATTTCTGAAGCTAAGACTTATTTTTGGGATGACCCATATTTATATTAAATTATCTGATCATTCAAAGATGTGTACCATTAGAAGAAACTCATGAAATTATCCGAAAATGTCGTAATTCTTATTTTGGGGGATATTTTAGAGTTGATGAAATAACATAAAAATTTCTACAATCTAGATTGTATTGGCCTACAATTTTTAGAGATGTTAATGCTTATATCAAAACTTGTGATAGATGTCAAAGAGTTGCAATATCCTTCTAGAAGAAATGAGATGCCCCTCAATTATATGCTAGAAGTTGAAATATTTGAGGTTTGGGCTAAAATAAATGAGAATGCCCCTTAATTATACGCGAGAAGTTAAAATATTTGATGTTTAGGGATTAGATTTCATGGGACCAATTATACCATCTTTCAAAAATTTATATATTTTGTTAGCAGTGTACTATGTATCCAAATGGATAGAAGTTGTTGCTTTACCTCGATGTGATGCTCAAAGTGTTACAAAATTTTTGAAAATGAACATATTTTGTAGATTTGGGATGCCAAGTTCTATCATTACTGTGGGGGAAGTCATTTCAAAAATACCATTACGATAAAGTTATTAAAGAAATATCATATAAATCATAGGATTGCTACTACTTATCATCCTAAGACAAGTGGTTTGGCTNCATGAAATTATCTAAAAATGTCATAATTCTTATTTTGGGGGATATTTTGGAGTTGATAAAATAACATAAAAAATTCTACAATCTAGATTTTATTGGCCTACAATTTTTAGAGATGTTAATGCTTATATCAAATGATAGATGTCAAAGAGTTGCAATATCCTTCTAGAAGAAATGAGATGCCCCTCAATTATATGCTAGAAGTTGAAATATTTGAGGTTTGGGCTAAAATAAATGAGAATGCCCCTTAATTGTATGCTAGAAGTTAAATATTTGATGTTTAGGGATTAGATTTCATGGGACCATTTAAACCATCTTTCAAAAATTTATATATTTTGTTAGTAGTGTAATATGTATCTAAATGGATAGAAGTTGTTGCTTTACCTCGATGTGATGCTCAAAGTGTTACAAAATTTTTGAAAATGAACATATTTTGTAGATTTGGGATGCCAAGAGTTATCATTACTGTGGGGGAAGTCATTTTAGAAATGTCATTATGGCAAAGTTATTAAAGAAATATCATATAAATCATAGGATTGCTACTACTTATCATCCTCAGATAAGTGGTTTGGCTGAATTATCCAATCATGAAATTAAAAGAATTATGAAAAAATCTGTGAATCCAGCAAAAATGGATTGGTCAGTCAAACTTGACTATGCTTTGTGGGCTTATAGGACTGCATATAGAACTCCTATAGGAATGTCCCCGTATAGGCTAATATATAGGAAGGCTTGTCACTTACCAGTTGAACTTGACCATAAAGCATATTGGGCTATTAAAGAGTTCGATTATAATTTAAAATATGCTGGTGAGAAATGATTGTTACAATTAATTTAGCTTGAAGAGATAAGGAATGAATCTTATGAGAGTGTAAGATTTATAAGGAAAAGATG
Organism: Phalaenopsis hybrid cultivar; assembly: GCA_002079205.1. Classification (NCBI taxonomy): domain Eukaryota; kingdom Viridiplantae; phylum Streptophyta; class Magnoliopsida; order Asparagales; family Orchidaceae; genus Phalaenopsis; species Phalaenopsis hybrid cultivar. Next base: position 148,776 of record JXCR01145754.1, read on the forward strand.
AAAATGTGGCGTGATCAAAAGATTCTTACTAAAAATTTTCAACCAGGGCAACAAGTTTTGCTATATAATGCAAGGTCAAGATTATTTTCAGGCACACTTATGTTTAGGTGGATGGGCCCAGTAGTTGTGATAAAAGTTTATCCTTATGGAGCTGTGGATATTAAAGATCCTAATTCTGAGAAAATTTTTAAAGTGAATGGACATAGACTGAAATTTTATTATATAGGGAATCAACATAAATATAATGATGGAATGATGTTGGGTCAACCAGAATGAGCGCTGGTTACATCGTAATGACGACGTAAAACCAAGCGCTTTGTGGGAGGCAACCCATAGTTATCGGTGTATTTTTGCTTTGATTGTTGTATTGAGTCTGATTAAAAAATTCAGGGTAGTATTTTTGAGTTTATTATGTGGTAGTAATGATTTTTAGACTTTATTTATTGACCTAGACATGTTAGAATAAGAATTTGGACGTTAAGTTGACTGGTGCAAAAATGTGCACTAGCACTTAAGCGCCAGATCCGGTGCTTAAGCGCGGTAATTTAATCACATGTGAAAATTTTGATTTTTAGAGGGTGTAACTACAATTTTGTTGGAATAAACATGTCTTAGCAATTTCTAGTCATGCCTAGAAGTTATGAGGAGGAATTAGGCCTATAAATAGATGGGGTATGTGAAAGAATTTTACTCTGGATTATTTTTAGCCCTAAAAGTCTAAAAAAGAGAGAAATTTAGAGAAAATGTCTTCATGGGAGATGAATTAGAAGAAGGAAGAAGTCATGAGGATGAAGTTCATTAGTCAAAGTGCACAAGAGATGTATAACAGTTTCTTAGTCGTTAGTATTGAAGGGATATCGGAGAANACTTTCTTCTTAAAATGATAATTAATTAAGTTTTGGATGGAAGTTGTGGAGAGTATTGATCTTAGTTGGAAGAAGTTGTGATGATTTAAATCCATGCACTTCATTTACTTCTTGATTTGTCCAATCCAATGTATTCTGAGTAGTTTTCTTTATTTTTTCCTTAAAATGATAAGTAATTAAAGTTTGGATGGAAGTTGTGGAGAGTATTGATCTTTAATGTTCTTCTTGAAATGATAAGTAATTAAGTTTTGGATGGAAGTTGTGGAGAGTATTGATCTTTAATGTTGGAAAGAAGTTGTGGTAATTAAGTTTTGGATGGAAGTTGTGGAGAGTATTGATCTTTAATGTTGGAAAAAGTTGTGAAGTGTTGGATGTAAGTTGTGGAGAGTATTGATCTTTAATGTTGGAAGAAGTTGTGATGATTGTTTTGGATGGAAGTTGTGGAGAGTATTGATCTTTAATGTTGGAAGAAGTTGTGATGATTTATTTGGATGGAAGTTGTGGAGAGTATTGATCTTTAATGTTGGAAAAAGTTGTGATGATTTAAATATTAAGTTTTGGATGGATGTTGTGGAGAGTATTGATCTTTAATGTTGGAAGAAGTTGTGATGATTTAAATCCAAAAGTTGTGGAAAGTATTGATCTTCAATGATGGAAGAAGTTGTGATGATTTAAATCTGCAATCATTTACTTCTTGATTTGGCCAATCCAGATGTTAAAATTTGTTGTGAGAACATGTAAGAACTGAGCCGACATTGTCATTGTCAACAATTGGAAAGAAGCACATGAGGTTATATGAATGAGAATGTAGTTCATAGACTGATATTGTCTCAGTCAACAATTGGAAAGAATCACATGAGGTTGTATGAGTGAGAATGTAATAGCTGGTATTGTCTCAGTCTTCCAAATGTTAAAATTTGTTGTGAGAACATGTAAGAACCGGGCTGGTATTGTCTCAGTCAACATTTGGAAAGAATCACATGAGGTTGTATGAATGAGAATGTAGTTCATATGATCTGGTATTGTCTCAATCAACAATTGGAAAGAATCACATGAGGTTGTACGAATGAGAATGTAGTTCATATGATTGAGTGCAAATAAATAGGAAAATATTCATTGATGGGTGTAGACGTATTTAAAGTGACATGTTAAAGCCCCCAACTTGGTTTTTATTTTAGGTTCTGATGTGAAAGGATCACATGAGGTTGTATGAATGAGAATATAGCTCATATGATTGAGTGCAAATAAATAGGAAAATATTCATTAATGTCTGTAGAATTAGAGGACTTTAAAGTGACAAACTAAAGCCCCTCAACTTGGTTTATTATTTTAGGTTCTGACACGAGAATGTTAGCCCCTAGGTGGAGGGAATCGAGGGAACTCTAGAGTGAGAGCTATTATCTTCCCTTCCTAGTTGGTCTTCAAAACTATTCAAAGTTTAAATTAGTCAATGTTCTTTATAGCATCTCTAGTAAGGGTAAAGAATATTATTGCTCATATTTGGCACAACACAATTTGCATACTTTCACAACAGAATTCCTATACTTATTACTGATTCACTATAGATTAACCAATGTTCTTTATAGCATCTCTAGTAAGGGTAAAGAATATTATTGCTCCTATTTGGCCATTTAGCATACTTCCATAACAAATTTTTATATTTATCATTGATTCATGGTAAGGAAGATATATTCTTTATAGCATCTCTAGTAAGGGTAAAAAATATTATTGCTCCTATTTGGCACAACACAATTTACATACTTCCACAATAAAGTTCCTATACTTATTACTGAATCATGATAAGAAGAAATATATCTTCATATTAAGTATTTTTCTTCTCCAAAAACTTTAGTTATCTATTTATTGTTTTGTTAAAATATCAAAAATACAAAAAAAATTTAAATTTTAAATTTCTACAAAAATTATTTTTAATTTAAGTAATTATCTTTTTAAAAATAGAAAAACTTTCTAAAAAGTGTCTATTGCATAATCTTTCTTGTGGCTTCGATATTTAGGTCTTAATCAAAAAGTCCTATATTACTTGATAACGATATGTATACTTGCGTAGTATCCCAATATAAATATATATAAATTAAAAAGTTAAATTCTTATTTTTCTTCAGGATCAATTTTTTGGTTTTATTGCAAAATAAGGAAATATAAATGAAAAATACCACCAGAACTATTATTATAATGTGCATAAGCATTAGGTACGGGGTCAATTTCCCTAGGAGAGACTAATGAAAGTCTGAAATTTGTCCCATCAAATGAAGAATGAAATTAAGTTCGATGTCAGAGTTTGTTTCTTAGGAGTCGTTGTGTTTATGTGTTAGTGTTTAAGTCTTATTTTTAGTTTTTAAGCTTTTACGTATTTAATTGTGAATGTTTATTAATTGTTTGTGCCTAGAAACTTTTCTCATCCGATACTATTTGGAGTGAGAATTAAGTGTTACATGTATTTGTAATAGTTTGTGAATGAATATATATTTGTTTGTGTGAAAATTAGTGTTATTTTTAGCCTCAAATTGAATTGAGTTATATAGAGAATTTTGAGAGAGAGGAGAGTTAAAGGAGATAAAAATAATCATTTAACTATTATGAGACCATTTAGGGATGGTATACTTAGGCAGATAGTGCACTTTACTTAAATTTTAAAATCTGAAAAATCGTGCACTGGCACTTAAACACCACATTCTTGTGCTTACGCGTAAGGTGCCTAAGCGCCACTTATCCGCGCTTAAGCGCCAGTTCACGAAAACCAGTTCGTGAACAGTTAAAAGTAAAAATTAACCTAAAAATCACCATTTTTCACCCTTTCGTCTCATTCAACCTCTTGAAATTGTGATTTTGGAGAGCTATGACATACTATTAAGTGGAGATTTCTTGATGGAGTTTAGAAAAATTTGTTAGATTCAGATTTCTTAAGATAAGAGCTTTACTTCTATGTAAAATTTTTTTATTTTCACCATGTATTTTGACTACATTTGGAATAATTAAGAAATTCACCATTCATGATGAAAAATGTGGAAAAATCTATGGAATTTGCATAGGAAGTGTGGTTTATGCTATTATAAGTTTAGTTTAGTAGTTTAGACTTGATTTTTGAAGTTACTTTTTGAAATTTTATAGAATTGCAGAATGGAACCAAGAATGAAGAGGAGTGAAGGAAAGAGCCCTTTTAATTCGAGCAAATTTGTGAGTTTGAAAGCTCAAGATAGGTACAGTGATGCGTCGCAATCATGAAAACTTATCCAGGATCGTTCTTTTATAAAACCAGGTAGATTTGTAGAAAATCTAATCATTCGCTGACAGTGGGATTGATTCTATTATTTTTCTGCTTTTGGAGTTATTTCTGTTGTTAGGGAGTTCTATGCAAACATCCCTGAAGCTAAAGATGATAGAGTCATGGTTCAAAAAAAGTTGGTACCTTTTTAATTGGAGGTAATCAATTTTTTCTACTATTTACCATCGGATACTTTATGTTTTTATGCAAATTATAGTCCGACTGAGACGAAACTAGATGATATTATTTCTTATTTGACTATTGAAAGAGGACTCTGGAAAATCACTAATCGGAGGAGAGTCAATTTTTCTACATCAAAGTTTAGCGCACCTTTGAAGGCATGACACTATTTTAATTCTGCTCATGTGCTACCAACAAATCATCTCAGTGAAGTTACCAGAGAAAGAGAAATGTTAAATTATTATATCCAGGAAGGAAAGCTCATCAACATTGGAGCTTTGATATATCTGACTATCATCAGTTCTGCCACTACCACTACTACTGCAGGTCTAGGATTTGCTTCCTTGTTTTTTTCTTTATGTGAGTAGGCTGGTCTGAGATATGATAGCTGGGAGGAAGTAATGTTGCCTCTAAAGCTTATTACAAAGGTGAATGTGAAAACTTATTCTTAGCATTCTATTTTTTGTTACAGAGGAGGATTTTCAAGGAGTTATGGAATGGAAATGTTAGCTGCTTCTACATCTAGACCATCTACCTCATGTGCTTCTACTCCTAGAGCTGAGCCTACTGCGACCCAAGATCAATTATTACAGAGGATGATGGACAAAATTAATTATACCGCTGATAAAGTTCAAAATTTATAGCATTTTGCAGAACATACTGATAGGTATAATAGAAGAAAAAGTGATTATGAAGAGAAATTTCACTCATCTTTGGAAAGCCTCATTAGGGGTAACCCAGGAGTGAAATTTCCTCCATATCCACAATACCCTGATTATGAGTCTACAAATGTCTGGAATNTTCATTCCTTCTAATGAAGAGTGGCGTTAAGTTAAGTGTTGGGAATTTTGTGTTTAGAGTGAAGTTTTTAAGTATAGTATTTATGTCTTTTGTTTAGTGTTTATGTCACTCATGTGTGTAATTGTGAATGTGTTTTAAGTGTTTTGTACTTAGGAAAATTTTCTCATCCAAGACTATTTAGAAGAGAGAACTAAGTGTTAAATGTGTTTGTACTTGTTTGTGAATAAATATAAATTTATTTTTATGAAAATTTATGTTATTTTCAGTCTCGAATTGAATTAATTATTATGGAGAATTTTGAGAGAGAAGGGAGTTATAGGAAGTAAAAATAAGTCATTTAAGTGAAATGAGAACATTTAGTGGGTGGTTTACTTAGGATTAGTGAATTTTACTTAAAAATTAAAAATTTGAAAAATTGTGCACTGACTCCTGAGCGCCACTTACCCGCGCTTAAGCGCAGGTTCACAAAAATCGGTTCGCAAACGGATAAAAGTAAATTTTAAGTCCAAAATATCATTTTAACACCTCCTATCATCTTCCTCAACTCAAGTTCACAATTTTTAGGGCTTTGGCAAGTAGAATTTGAAGATTTCTTGGTGGAATCGAGTGAGATTTGCTAGATCCAAGTTCCTTGAGGTAAGAGCTTTATTCTTATGCAAAAATTTTGGATTTTCATCATATATTTTAAGCACATTTAAAATATTTTGAAAATTTACTATTCATGGTGAAAAGTGAAGAAAAAATCTATGGAAAGTGCTTTTGGAAGTTTAGTTTAGTGATTTAGACTTAATTTTTAAAGTTATTTTTGGAATTTATCAAATTTGCAGAACGACATCAAGAATGAAAAGGAGCAGAGGAAAGAGCCCACTTGATTCGAGCAAATTTGTCAGTTCAAAAGCACAGGATCGATATAGTGACACTCTACAGTCACAAAAATTGATTCAGGAGCGATGTATTAAGAGTCCAGTTGGAGAAGTAGAAGACATAATAGTCCGCCGACAGTGGGAACAGTTCTGTTGTTTCTCTACCATCGCAGTAATTTCTGTTGTAAGGGAGTTTTATGCAAATCTCCCAGAGGCTGAGGACAATCAAGTTATGGTTCCAGGGAATTTGCTACCTTTTAATCGAGATTTAATCAACTTGTTTTACCATTTGCTACCAGAGTTGTGTTTTTATGCGAATTATAGTCCTACGGAAGCAGATTTAGACAAGATTATTTCATACATGACTATTGAGAGAGGACTTTAGAAGATTACCAATGAGAGGAGAGTAAATTTCCAATCTCCAAAGTTATGTGCACCTTCAAAGGCCTGACACTACTTCATTTCTGCTAGTCTACTTCCAGCCAATCATCTCAGTGAAGTGACTAGAGAGAGAGCAACGTTGAATTTTTGTATTCAGGAGGGAAAGCCCATCAAAATAGGGGCTTTGATCTATCACACTATCATTAGTTCATCTATTGCTGCTACTACTGCAGGTATGGGATTTGCTTCCTTGACATTTTCTTCATGCGAGCAGGCTGGAGTAAAGTATGATAATTGGGAGGAACTTCTATTACCTTTAAAGCCCATCAGAAAGGTGAATGTGAAGACTTATTCTGAGCATTCAATTTTTGGCTGGAGAGGAGGATTTTCCAGGAGCTATGGATTAAAGACGTCTGCTGCATCTACTTCTGCTGCATCTTCCTCTAGACCATCTAATTCATGTGCTTCTACATCTAGAGGTGATACCAAGACTCAAGATGAGTTATTGCAGAAGATGATGGATAATATCAATTTCACCGCTAATAAGGTACAAAATTTAGAGCTTTTTACAGATCATACTAATCGTTATAATAGAAGGAAGAGTGATTATGAAGAAAAATTCCACTCATCTTTGGATAGCCTGATTAGAGGTGAACCAGGAGTGCAATTTCCTTCATATCCTTGATATCCTGATTATGAGCCTATAGAAAAATAACATAGTGGTGATTCTGAGGATGAAGTGTAGAGCTGAGAGATTCATTTTATGATTGTAATATGATATGAACTATGTGGTCTAAGCTTGCCATCTGTGTCTGTGTGTTGCTTGGCTAATGTTGTGTTTTGGACTTTCATGTTTTATTATTATTATGACATTTGTGGTATATTTTATTTTTAAATTTTAGGGTAGTAACTTTTTAGGGTTTAGTACTGTGATTTAGTTAGTTTAGAACTTAACTTAAATTCATATCTGATATACAGTAGAAAATCTTGCTAGCTTAGATCTTAAACTTGAAATTCAAAAACTGCTGCCTGCATTTTTCTTTTATCATGTTAGTGTGTTGTTTGCTTTTATACCCACTGTTCAGAATTCTATTTGAATCTCTACATGTTAAACTAAAATCAAATGTTAGAAAATCTGATCAAAATTAATTTTACTCCTGTCTTTAGTTTTATACTTGTATAAATAGGATGTAAAAACTCCTGTTATCAAGTTATTTTAATTTTCATTTCATATCTATATAATTATCTGATGCTAAACTGTTTAATCTGTTAAAAATTTAAGTTTGGGGGGATGAAAACTATTTTCAAAACTATAATTTTATTTGTTTTAAAATGTACTACAAGTGAATTTGATTTTAAAAGAAAAATTGAGTATGTAAATGAAGTTATATTATGGAACAAAAATTTGTTTTCTAGAAATGAGTAAGAAAATTTAGTTATAATTTTAAGTAATGAAGAAAAACTTTAAGTTAAAAATTTTAAATATAGAAAATGATTAATATAAGTGACTATCTTTAGTAAGAAAAATTATAATTNACTTTAACTTTCTTCTTAAAATGATAATTAATTAAGTTTTGTATGGATGTTGTGGAGAGTATTGATCTTTAATGTTGGAATAAGTTGTGATGATTTAAATCCATGCACATCATTTACTTCTTGATTTGGCCAATTCAGATGTTAAAATTTGTTGTGAGAACATGTAAGAACTGAGCCGACATTGTCATTGTCAACAATTGGAAAGAAGCACATGAGGTTATATGAATGAGAATGTAGTTCATAGACTGATATTGTCTCAGTCAACAATTGGAAAGAATCACATGAGGTTGTATGAGTGAGAATGTAATAGCTGGTATTGTCTCAGTCTTCCAAATGTTAAAATTTGTTGTGAGAACATGTAAGAACCGGGCTGGTATTGTCTCAGTCAACATTTGGAAAGAATCACATGAGGTTGTATGAATGAGAATGTAGTTCATATGATACTGGTATTGTCTCAGTCAACAACTGGAAAGAATCACATGAGGTTGTATGAATGAGAATGTACTTCATATGATTTAGTGCAAATAAGTCTCAGTCAATAATTGGAAAGAATCACATGAGATTGTATGAATGAGAATGTAATTCAGTATTGTCTCAATCAACAATTGGAAAGAATCACATGAGGTTGTATGAATGAGAATGTAATTTATTCCAAATGTTAAAATTTGTTGTGAGAACATGTAAGAACCGGGCTGGTATTGTCTCAGTCAACAAATTAGAAAGAATCACATGAGGTTGTATGAATGAGAATGTAGTTCATATGATTGAAAGTATCAATAATTGGAAAGAATCTCATTAGGTTGTACGAATGAGAATTTAGTTCATATGATTGAGTGCAAATAAATAGGAAAATATTCATTGATGGGTGTAGAGTTTTATTATTGAGTGCAAATAAATAGGGAAATATTCATTGATGGGTGTAGAGTTAGAGGACTTTAAAGTTAGTGCAAATAAATAGGAAAATATTCATTGAAGGGTGTAGAGTTAGAGGACTTTAAAGTGACATGTTAAAGCCCCCAACTGAAATAGTCATTGATGGGTGTAGAGTTAGAGGACTTTAAAGTGACAGGTTAAAGCCCCCAACTTGGTTTTTATTTTAGGTTCTGATATGAAAGAATCACATGAGGTTGTATGAATGAGAATATAGCTCATATGATTGAGTGCAAATAAATAGGGAAATATTTATTGATGGCTGTAGAATTAGAGCACTTTAAAGTGATAAATTAAAGCCCCCCAGCTTGGTTTATTATTTTAGGTTCTGACACGAGAATGTTAGCCCCTAGGTGGAGGGAATCGAGGGAACTTTAGAGTGGGAGCTAGTATCTTCCCTTCCTAGTTGGTCTTCAGAACTATTCAAAGTTTAAATTAGTCAATGTTCTTTATAGCATCTCTGGTAAGGGTAAAGAATATTATAGCTCATATTTGGCACAACACAATTTACATACTTCCACAATAAAATTCCTATACTTATTACTGAATCATGATAAGAAGAAATATATCTTCATATTAAGTATTTTTCTTCTCCAAAAACTTTAGTTATCTATTTATTGTTTCGTTAAAATATCAAAAATACAAAAAATATTTAAATTTTAAATTCCTACAAAAATTATTTTTAATTTAAGTAATTATCTTTTTAAAAATAGAAAAACTTTCTAAAAAGTGTCTATTGCATAATCTTTCTTGTGGGTTCGATATTTAGGTCTTAATCAAAAAGTCCTATATTACTTAATAATGATATGTATACTTGCGTAGTATCCCAATATAAATATATATAAATTAAAAAGTTAAATTCTTATTTTTCTTCAGATCAAGTTTTTGATTTTGTTGCAAAATAAGGAAATATAAGTGAAAAATATCATCAGAATTACTTGGTTTTATTGCAAAATAAGGAAATATAGATGAAAAATACCACCAGAACTATTATTATACTGTGCATAAGCATTAGATGCGGGGTCAATCTCCCTAAGAGAGTAATGAAAGATCGAACTTTGTCCCATCAAATGAAGAATGAAATTAATTTCGATGTTAGAGCTTGTTTCTTAGGAGTCGTTGTGTTTATGTGTTAGTGTTTAAGTCTTTTTTTTAGTTTTTAAGCTTTTATGTATTTAGTTGTGAATGTTTATTAATTGTTTGTGCTTAGAAACTTTTCTCATCCGATACTATTTGGAGTGAGAATTAAGTGTTACATGTATTTGTAATAGTTTGTGAAAATTAGTGTTATTTTTATCCTCAAATTGAATTGAGTTATATAGAGAATTTTGAGAGAGAGGAGAGTTAAAGGAGATAAAAACAATCATTTAAGTATTATGAGACCATTTAGGGAGGGTATACTTAGGCCGATAGTGCATTTTACTTATATTTAAAAATCCAAAAAATCGTGCACTAACGCCTAATCACCACATTCTTCTGCTTACGTGCAAGGTAACCCGAGATGCAGGCGCCTAAGCGCCACTTATCCGCGCTTAAGCGCCAGTTCGTGAACGGTTAAAAGTAAAAATTAACCTAAAAATCACCATTTTTTACCCTTCCGTCTCGTTCAACCTCTTGAAATTGTGATTTTGGAGAGCTATGACATACTATTAAGTGGAGATTTCTTGATGGAATTTAGAAAAATTTGTTAGATTCAGATTTCTTAAGGTAAGAGATTTACTTCTATGTAAATTTTTTTTATTTTCACCATGTATTTTGACTACATTTGGAAGAATTAAAAAATTCACCATTCATGATGAAAAATGTGGAAAAATCTATGGAATTTGCATAGGAAGTGTGGTTTATGCTATTAGAAGTTTAGTTTAGTAGTTTAGACTTGATTTTTGAAGTTATTTTTTGAAATTTTATAGAATTGCAGAATGGCACCAAGAATGAAGAGGAGTGAAGGAAAGAGCCCTTTTGATTCAAGCAAATTTGTGAGTTTAAAAGCTCAAGATAGGTACAGTGATGCGTCGCAATCATGAAATCTTATCCAGGAGCGTTGTTTTAAGAATCCAGGTGGATTTGTAGAAAATTTGATCATTCGCTGACAGTGGGATTGATTCTATTATTTTTCTGCTTTTGCAGTTATTTCTGTTGTTAGGGAGTTCTATGCAAACATCCCTGAAGCTAAAGATGATAGAGTCATGGTTCAAAGAAAGTTGGTACCTTTTTAACTGGAGGTAATCAATTTGTTCTACTATTTTCCACCGGATACTTTATGTTTTTATGCAAATTATAGTCCGACTGAGATGAAACTAGATGATATTATTTCTTATTTGACTATTGGAAGAGGACTCTGGAAAATCACTAATGAGAGGAGAGTCAATTTTTCTACGTCAAAGTTTAGTGCACCTTTGAAGGCATGGCACTATTTTAGTTTTGCTCATCTGCTACCAACAAATCATCTCAGTGAAGTTACCAGAGAAAGAGAAATGTTAAATTATTATATCCAGGAAGGAAAGCTCATCAACATTGGAGCTTTGATATATCTGACTATCATCAGTTCTGCCACTACTGCTACTACTGTAGGTCTAGGATTTGCTTCCTTGTTTTTTTCTTTATGTGAGCAGGCTGGTCTGAGATATGATAGCTGGGAGGAAGTAATGTTGCCTCTAAAGCTTATTACAAAGGTGAATGTGAAAACGTATTCTTAGCATTCTATTTTTTGTTACAGAGGAGGATTTCAAGGAGTTATGGAATGGAAATGTCAGCTGCTTCTACATCTAGACCATCTACCTCATGTGCTTCTACTCCTATAGCTGAGCCTACTGAGACCCAAGATCAATTATTACAAAGGATGATGGACAAAATTAATTATACTGCTGATAAAGTTCAAAATTTATAGCGTTTTGCAGAACATACTGATAGGTATAATAGAAGGAAAAGTGATTATGAAGAGAAATTTCACTCATCTTTGGAAAGCCTCATAAGGGGTAACCCAGGAGTGAAATTTCCTCCATATCCACAATACCCTGATTATGAGTCTACAAATGTCTGGAATAGCGGTGATTCTGAAAATGATGAGGAGGATGACTGAATTATTTTTATGTTTGTAATATGTGTTAGACTATGTGCTTTGAAATTGAGATTTATGATGTTTTGTTTATTTTTATGTTTGGACTTGAGACATGTGATGTGATGGGTTTTTATGTTTTGGACTTGCTACATTTGCGTTTGTGTGCATGCTTAGATTTTGTGATGTATGAGACTTTTAGTTTATTTAATTGTATTGTGATGTTGTGTTTTGTTAGTATTTTATTTTAAATTCTAGGGTAGTAACTATTGTTGTGTGTTTAGTACTGTGTCAGTTAGTAAAGGATTAAATTTAATTCTATATCATTTGGAAAGTTTAAAATCTTGCTAACTTTAGTTTTAAATTTTAAACTTAGAAAGCTGCTACCCTGTATTTTTCTTTTATATTGTTGGTGTGTTTGTTTTTATGTTGAGACTGTGAAGTTAAAGTTAATTTGTTTGTTTGTTTTTATGTTTGTACCTATTCCTTAGAAGTTTATTGAATCTCTACATGTTAAATTAAAATTAAAATGATAGAAAATTGATCAAAAATTAATTTTTCTCCTGTTTTTAGGTTTATACTTGTATACTTAGGATATAAAATTCCAGTAAGCATGTTATTTCAATTTTCATTCTTGCTTATATATATCTGATGCTAAACCATTTAATCTGTTAAAAATTTAAGTTTGGGGGGGATGAAAAAAAAATCAAAATTTGAATTTTATTTATTCTCAAATGTGCTACAAGTAAATTTGATTTGAAAAAAAAAATCATGTAAATGAAGTTATATTAGGGAAGTAAAATTTGATTTTAGAAATAAGTAAGAAAATTTAGTTGAAATTTTTAGTAATGAAGAAAAACTTTATGTTAAAAGTTTTTAGTGTAGAAAATGTCTAATACAAGTAATTATCTTTAGTAAGAAATAGTGTATTTTTTTAAAAAAATAGAAATTTAGACTGTTATATTTAATACTTAAATTTCTTTTATTAAAATAATTTTTAAAACTATTATTATATTTTCAAGTAAAGGACTTATATCAAGACTTTGCTTTAGGAAAGGAGAAGTGGAATTCAAAATTATTAAAGGCCTATCTAGATATGGTAATTATTGCCTGAAAAGAAAAAAAGAAAAAAGAAAAATAAAAGAAAGAAAAAAAAGATAAAGAAAAAGAAATGAGTAAGGGAGGAGAACCTTGAGGATTAGTGCTTAATCAAAAATTGGTTCCACATTTGATCTTTTCAAAGTATAAGACTTGAAAAACTCTTAAGCTAAAGGATATAACATAGAAAGTAAAATTATTCTTAATAAAAAAATTTTAAGTGGAGATAATAAAAGAACTAAATTCTAAATTCAGAGAATCTACGATATTTCTGAATTAGATAGGAACTATTATTTTCATATTTCTTAACATTAAAAATTTCTAAAACTTTAAGTTGGTCTTATTTACTATTTATTTTTTCTAAATTAGACTATTAAATTTCTAAATCTAAATTTTAGTAATTTCTAAAGAAACTCATATACATATCGTACTTATTTAGTTTTTAAAGATTGAAGTGTTACTTGAGGAAAAGTAACATTTTAAGTTTGGGGGATTTTTATACACATAAAATATATAATGTTTTAGACACATTTTTTATACATATTTTTTAGATATTGTGCTTAAATGGAAGGTATTTGTGTGTTTATCTTTCAAATACAAGTAAACAAAGGTGAAAAATGCTAAAAGGAGTGAAAAAGGACAAATTTGGAGCAAAGATGTGAAAATTGTGCCAAAGTGTTTTGGCGCCTAAGCGCCAGGTCCGGCGCTTATGCGCCGCTTAAACAGAGAAGGTTGCGCCTAAGAGCCAGAGGACCCGCGCTTAAGCGCCAGAAGCGCCAGAGGCAGTTATTTGTCGAGTTTCTTCATTTGGCCAAATTTTGAAGAAATTATGACCACCTGAAACAAAAATATTATTAAAAGACTTGCGAAAGGAGGCATCCCTTGGAGAATAAATGAAATTCGGCACATTTTGAAGAGTTTCCAAAGCACCTCTTAGGAAATTTATAAAAGAAGGAAGTTGATACATTTGAAAGGGGTGCTTGAAGTCCTGAAAAGTTCTTAAAAAGGGAGCAATTTTAAGGCACCACACAAAAATTTACTTTATTTTTTTGTTCTTAGTTTTATTTTGAGAGTTAAGAGTGTTGTAAAAGAGAAGAGACTCAAAAAAATTTCAAGAGTTTGGTATATGATTTGAGATAAGTTTTTATCTTTTGTTTTTAAACTACTTTTGGTTTTAATCGAGACTCCTTGTTGGTTTGATAATGATTTCTAATTTTAAACTAAAGTTTGATTTTATTTTCTCCATAGTTTCTAAGCAGTTTTCTTTATCTTTCTTCTTAAAATGATAAGTAATTAAAGTGTTGGATGGGAGTTGCGGAGAGTATTAATCTTTAATGTTGGAAAAAATTATGATGATTCAATTCCATGTACTTCATTTACTTCTTGATAGGCCTATCCAGATGTTAAAATTTGTTGTGATAACATGTAAGAACCGGGCTGGTATTATCTTAGTCAACAATTGGAAAGAATCACATGAGGTTGTATGAGTGAGAATGTAACTCATATGATTTAGTGCAAATAAATAGAGAAATAATCAGCAAAGGGTGTAGAGTTAGAGAACTTTAAAGTGACAGATTAAAGTCCCCAATTTGGTTTATTGTTTTAGGCTCTGATATGATATGTTAGCCCGTGGGTGGAGGGAATTGAGGGAACTCTAGAGTGAGAGCTAGTATCTTCCCTGCCTAGCCAGTCTCTAGAACAATTTAAACTTTAAATTAGCCAATGTTCTTTATAGCATCTCTAGTAAGGGTAAAGAATATAATTGCTCATATTTGGCTCAACACAATTTGCATACTTCCACAATAGAATTCCTATTTTTATTACTGATTCATAATAAAGAGAAAGATATTTTTAAATTCAGTGATTTTCTTTTACATAAACTCAAGTTATCTTGTTAAATTGTTACTATTTTGTCAAAATATCTTAAATACCAAAAATATTTGAATTTTAATTATTGTGAATACATCTCATGTTTAAGGAATTGTCTTTTTAAAATAGAAAGTTTGTTGTTCAATAGAGCATATTGCATAATTTTCCTGTGAGTTCAATATTCAAGTCTTAATCAAAAAGTTCTATATTACTTGAAAACGATACGTATACTTGTGTAGTATCCCAATATATATATAAATTAAAATTTTAAATTCTTATTTTCTTCAGGATCATGTTTTGACTTTGTTACAAAGTAAGGAACTATAAGTGAAAATATAATCAGAGACATTGTTATACTGTTGTATATAAACAGTCAGGAATAAAAACCATATCACTCACCTGCACATTACACTTTCACTCACTACCTTAAGCCTAAGCCTACCTAACTTTGACCCCCTTAACCCTTTGGGAGACTATGCACTTAGTCCCTTAGACCCATTAGCCCTAGGCTAAGGTCTAGCTAAGACCAGTGCATAGAGGACCCAAAGTAGAAGGTTCCATTGTTCCATAGCTCAAATAGGGTGGTTGNAAATACCATATCACTCACCTGCACATTACACTTCCACTCACTACCTTAAGCCTAAGCCTAACCTAACTTTGACCCCCTTAACCCTTTGGGAGACTATGTACTTAGTCCCTTAGACCCACTAGCCCTAGGCCAAGGCCTAGCTAAGACCAGTGCATAGAGGACCCAAAGTAGAAGGTTCCATTGTTCCATAGCTCAAATAGGGTGGTTGGCACCTCAATTTCACCAAAATACCGAACTTGGCCTTTTGCCACCAAAATCTACCCAATTTACCAAAATACCCCCAAATTTGCCAAAAATTACAAAAATACCCTTGGTAGCCCAAACTTTCCCAAAACCCTCAAAATCTTTTCAAATGTCTCCAAAACCAATTGGTCCCTTCTATTAAATCTAATTTGATCAATTTGACCAAATTTGACCAAAAGCCCCAAATTGCCCTTAAAGGCTCAATTTCCCAAATTCACCATAAATATCCACCAATTTGAACCCAATCTTTTCCAATATCAATTCTAAATTCAAATTCATCATGATCAAACTCAATTAAAACTAAATCCAAGCCCAGTTGCCCCACATTCAAGTTCAATTTCAACAAAAATAAAAAAGCTCCAATTTGGCCTAAAACCAAAATCCCGCTCAATTGAACCCCCAAATCCTTCCAATTGTCCCAATTATGCTTCATAAACCCTGTGAAACATTCCTACACATCAAATTGAACCCTCAATTGACCTTGGTCAAGCTTCAATTTCACTCAATTTTAACCCAAATCCAAAATTCTCAAATTTACTCCAATTTAGACATATGCCCAAATTCCACCAAATTGAATGCCCTAACCCAAAAATTAGCAGCCAGTTAATGTTGAAAACTCTTCATCATATCCCTCTAGACCATTTTGAACCATCAATTTGAGCTTAACCCAACTCTATCCCAACATAAACCCAAGTTTAATCCAACATCCCTAAATTGACCAAATGTCCAAATTCCTTTAAATTGAACCTCCAAATCAATTCAAAATCACTTGAAATCTTTTATAAACTCTTTTTGAAAATCATCCACACAAAATTGATCAATCAACTGGGCTCAATGTCATGGCTAGCCCAACCCAAACTTAACTTCAAGACAAATCAACCCAAATTGAACCCATATACCAAAATTGATTAAGCCATGCCTAAGTGACCAAATTAATGCACCACAACCACCAAATGGGTGCCGGAGACCAAGCTAGACTCACCGAGCCCACCCTAGAAAAGTTATGGACCAATGGTCACTTGATTTAAGGGATTTTACCCATATTTTGCCTAACCTTGAAATATCTTCTCCATCATTGCTCACCCTTGGGAGTTAATCATAATTAAGCACCCCCTGACCTCTCTGAGCTGAAAGGTGAAAAAAACTTGGCGAACTACCACCTCAACTGCCAAAAACAGTGACCCCAAAGGAGCACAAGTTGGTAAAAACCCAAAATTGAACTCACCTGAGTTGGATAAGCTTGATTGGTTGTTAGGGCCTTTCTTCCCTCCACTTTGGAAGCACCCTAGCCACCTCAGCTTGGCCTGAGGCCATTATAGCCTCCTCTATTTAAACTACCCCATCCACGGCCATAGGTGCAGTTAGCAAAATCCTTGGGGAAACTCTGTTCAATTGCTTCCATAAACACTACAAGAACTCCACAGTTTAATCCCACTATTTTTCCCCTCTGGTTCTTACTGTGAGAGCGCAATTTTGAGTTTAAAATTTCAGCTCAAACCATGACATATTTCTCCACACCTCCACCGTCCACCAACTCTAATAAATTATGCACACACCATCACAACAGTGAGACGATTTGATTCCCCACAAAAGCCCCATCCCAAACATCCTCTAACCTAGCTTTAGGCCAACACCTGAAATCGAGCTTCATCGAAATCATATCTAGACAATTCACTAGGACCTAGGAATTCATCTGGAGGTTCGTTGGACCGAATCAAAGCTACCACAGCCATCTTATTGAGGCCTCACTCTCAGATAAAAATATTGAACTTCAACCCTAATTTGAGACTATTTTGATACTCCATACGTATTTACCATATTTCATACCGTATAAGCCATATAGATATGCTCATCTTGAATAGATGAAGGTTTAAAAACAAAACCCATGCAATTTGGTAAAGTCTAGATGAAGATTTTAAGGTTTTAGTGTGAACGGTTCTTGGATTTGGACACTTGCGGGTGAAGAGGGAGAGCTGTCTGATCACATGTTTATTTAATGGATGAAGGAGATCAAGCCTAATGAACCTTTGTAACGAAAAGGCAGGCTGAGTGGCAGTTAACATGGCTGGCGGCGTTGAATAGCAGATCGCCATTTGTAAACTTTGACACGGATAAAGATGATGTGGCGACTCGTGTTTAAGTAGAAAAATATGAATTTTTTTGATTTATTTAAATGCCTGAACTTCAAAAATCTATTTCTTTCTCTAGAAAAATCATAAAAATGAAATAATAATACCCTCTTGCTCAGTGAACATGGGAGAATAATGTGGATTAAAAATAAAAATTATTTGTTAACTCTCTGATTCTTAATGAATTAAATACTCTATGGATTATTTTAATTCACTATGATTAAGCATTGCTCACCATGGCTTGAAACTTCTAGGGTTCATTTCTTGTGACAGAGTGGATGTTCTTTGATGTTTCCAAGGTCAGATGGCATGTCTATGCTTCTAACCATAATTTTCAAGCTATCGTGGCTATTCTGGCTTATTTTAATTATTTAAATTAAATAACCACATGGAAAATTATGGGAATAATATTAGTAGATTTCATAGGGTCAGAGAAGCTTAGGAAAAATGTCATGATGCTTTTAATTATTCTGTACATTTCTATAGTTAATTAATTATATATATCTTGCTTTAGTTTATGTAAATTAAATACTAATCAAAATATGACAAAGTCACATCTACACTGTGTATAAAAATCGTTCTTACCCACTGTAAAAATTTGAAAATCATTTGGCTATGTTTAAGCATTAAAGTTGATTTTCTAAGAAACATTGTATTTTTTGTAAAAAATTAATTATATTGAACTAAATACACTTGGGAAAGTTATGAATAATGTTTTTCTAAGTTTCTAATGATCAGGGGCACTTAGGAAAAATAAAAATTACTTTTGAGAAAATACTAGATTTCTTAGTTTTATTTTGAATTGAAAATAATTAAAAATAATTAAAAATCTTAAAAATACAAAAATATTTTAAAGTGTGCCTAATTGTTCCTGATCACTTAAAACTCATTAGGATGTTTTTTCCTAATTTTTCTAAGTTAAAATAATTTTTAAAAAAAACTTAAAAATGAATTTTTCTTATTTTTCCATTAAAATTATTATAATAAATAAATTTAAAATCATAAAAATATAAAAATTTGTTTCTCTGAGTTCTCTAAACTCAAAGAGGTTTAATAAAATATAAAAATAATTTTGGTAATTAAAACATTATTTTATATTTAATTAAGTCATTAAGATTAATTCATAAATAAATATTAATGATAGTGATTTAGTACAAAGAATCATAAAATTTTGCCTAAGTGTTTTCCCTAATCTAGGCGGACCTCTAATGATTTTCTCATGAACAAAAACTTTATTGTGATAGTTAAGTAAACCAATTTTGAAAATGTTACATTTTTAAATTTAAATAATTATTTAAATTAAATTAAATTTTGAAAATTCACGTTTTCTCCTCTCATGTTTTAATTGACCCATGGATAGGACACTAAAAATTTCTGAAAGTCATTTGAATTTTGATTAATGAGTTATGAGGTGAGGAGCCCCAAAGGCAAAGGGCTAATTTTAGATTTTGGTGCCTTAATCAAAATTTAGGATTAACAAAAGGAAAATGGGTAATTTTAATCCTAATGAACATGTTTGGATGATTGAAATAGAATGAAAATTAAAGGTGGGAACTCATTTACCACCTTTTCTATAATAAGAATAAAATTAGAATTTCCTTAATTATCATGACTTGGGAGTCAATCAAAATTAAACGATTCGCAAGTGATGGGTTCGAGTTAGAAAGATAACATTTCTTTAATTTTAAACCCATAATTGATGACAATGTGATCTTTTAATAAGAATGCATGTCATTTAAATCAAAATTGTGCTAGTTACCATTTCACCTACTGTGATTGTTTAGGACTTGGTAGTGGCATACGCTTGACATTTAAACTCGTTTGATTGAACTTAGAAGATAACATGATTGATGATTAATACCTTTTTACACTAAAAGCTTAATTTTAACTGTAGAAAACAAAACCTTTACTTACTTATATTTTCCTTAGAGGCATACACCCACATAACTCTTAAATGAAATATCAATTGATTAATTGAGTGTCCTAGCCTCGGGATAAATAAAACATCAAGTTTCCTTGAGCAATGGGATAAACTTAGCTTAACCTTGGATGATTAATAAAACGATATGATAAGTTCAAAATGAACTCGAAATATTTCAAGAAATCTTCAAAGTGATTCAGGGTCATGCTCCAAGCACTTTGGAATCTCTTGGATATCTTGAAGGGCAAATTGAACTTGTTATATTTTGTTCTAAAATCATCCACTAAGATCTTCTTAGACTCAATAAAGTCATAACTTGGGGTTTGGTAGCTATGCCTTTATCTACTCCTACAATTTGAATTTCATGCAAAATTATATACATATTGCCAAAGATAAATTTTTAGTTAGAGGAACAGAAAGAATCAACAAGTACACTTTTAAGTTATTGCACTACAATTTGCTTTTATTTACCTTTCTATATCTTTTGTTTTCTAATTGTAGACTTGCATGTTAAACAATAAGGTCACCCTGCATGTCAAAACTAAGACTTTTAGGATAGCCACAAAACTGAAACCAAAACAAATTTCAGACATCAAAACAACATCAAATTCAGAGCCACAACAGTCAAAATATAAGACAACTCAAAATTTAATCGCAAACAAAATAAAACAAAAATTGTAACTAAATTAAAATGTCTTTATCAGATAATCAGGAATCCCTCGGAGGAGGTAAACTACAGTTGCTAATGAGGTTTCCCATGGTCTAAATGAAAGTATGGAACTCATTGTGTTGAGTTTAGTAAATTAATTTGGACTAAGTGAATCTGAAAGAAAATAGTGGTGCCAGAACGAGGAAACCATAGGATCCTAACCGGTGTCATTCTAATCAACTTTAACATTCCTCATAATATTTAAATAAACATGACCTTAGGAAACTTTTGATTTGACATCAAAACTTGACACATTAGAAAACTTAAAATAGCCATGATGAGGNGATAACCATGATGACGAGCTTGGAGCTAGCATTGTTGGCAGCACGGCCATCTTCAATAGCAAAACATGCTACACAAGCTAAGCCATTCCTTAGAATTAAACAACAAGTCATAGGACTTTGAGGTTGTCCACCTAGTGCGACTTAAATCCTCTACTTTCCTTTAGACTTTTGTGTGGCACTGTTATACAATATAAGCCCTAACTCGCTTTAGAATTCCAAGGTTGTTGTTCATCACGACCTAAATCCTCATATCTTCTAAGCCATTTGTGTGATCATTTCACACGAATGTAAGCCCTAATTAATAAAATTGAAAGGATGAAACACTTAAATATTTATCCTCTAAATTGAAACCAAACCATAGGATAGCTTGGGAAGTCACCAAGGTTCTCCTCGGGATCTGTGACATCCCCTAATTCTTCTTCCTTTGGATTCCAAAATAAATGTTCTAAATTTAAGACATTCCCATTTCACACCTCTTTGTCTGATCTCGTTGAAAATTTCTATTCTTGTGACCTCTTTGAAGCAATATCCCCAAATTTTTAATCAAGAGTTTTCTTAAGTGACTTCAGTTATCTAAGATGTAATTAACTGTAAGGGCTTGCCTTTATGGGAAACTTTCAACAACCCAACTTAATATAAATCATATTTAGTTTTTCATATTAAATAGAGGAACTTGTAGGCTTACCAAATTGATGTCATATATTTCTTAGTTTATTTGATTGTGCCTCACTATCAAGTTATGTGTTTATCCTTAGAGATAGTTACATAGCTTGAGGTGTAGTGTGCTTTAATATAAACTTTGAAACATACGGGATCAATTTGATTTCATATTTTTATAATATTATATATATATTAAATGTCCCTCCGAAGCTGGAGATGGAATTCCAATTCCGGCGACTGACAGCTTCCACAAGAAGGCCGACAGTAACCTATGGTTGCTAGCAAGAGTTCTTTGGTTTATATAAGCTCAACAACTCATTTAGACTAAGTAAATTGAAGAGAAAATATTTGTGTCAGAATGAGGGAACCATAGGATCCTAACCGGTGTCACTCTAATTAAATTAAAATTATGCCCGTAAAGACACTGAACAACAACAACAACAATAACAAAACCTATCACTTAAACTACAAAACTATAAGTTCTGACATGGAGCTATTACTTAGAAGGAAGCTTGGAGCTAACATTATGGGTAGCACGACGATAATGTACAGAAGAACAAGTTTGAGATAGAAAATAGGTCTACAACAACAAACCTTCCTTAGACTAAATAACAAGTCCTAGGTTTTGGAGGTAGCTTATATAGTACGACATAAATCATCAACTTATCTTTCAGGTTGTTTGTATGATCATATCAGGCAAAGTGTAAGCCCTAAATAATAAAATTTGTAGAATAAAAGATCTATTAATATTTTCTTGAAATTTAAACCAAATCATAGGATAGATTGCGAAGTCATCGAGGTTCTCCTCTAGATCCGTGACATCCCCTAATTTTTTCCGTTTGGATTCCACAAATAACTATTTCCATTTGATACTCCTTCATCCGACCTTGAAAACCCTTAAATTTGAAATTCTTGAAGATAATACTTCATGATCTAAATTGAGATTTTTCTTAAGGGATTTTGATTGCCTAAAATGTAATTAATTATAGGGGTTTGCCCTTATAGGAAACTTTGGAACTCAACTTAATATACACCCTATCTAATCTTTTATATTACATAGGAGAATTTTTTGGTCAGCATAAATGTTTTGCAGGCTAAAGCGAATGTCATAAATCTTTTAGTTTATTTAAATTGAGCCTCGATATCAAGTAACTTGTCTATTCCCCGAGATAGATGCATGACTTGTAGTGTTGTGCTCATTTAATTAAATTTTTGTGTATATGAGATCAGTTTGGTTTCATTTTCTTAAAAATTTAAAGACTACTTTTCAATATATATATATATATATATATATATATATATATATATATATATATATATATNGAAAACTTAAAATAGCCATGATGAGGAGCTTGGAGCTAGCATTGTTGGCAGCACGACCATCTTCAATAGCAAAACATGATACACAAGCTAAGCCATCTTTAGAATTAAACAACAAGTCATAGGACTTTGAGGTTGTCCACCTAGTGCGACTTAAATCCTCTACTTTCCTTTAGACTTTTGTATGGCACTGCGACACAATATAAGCCCTAACTCGCTTTAGAATTCCAAGGTTGTTGTTCATCACGACCTAAATCTTCATATCTTCTAAGCCATTTGTGTGATCATTTTACACGAATGTAAGCCCTAATTAATAAAATTGAAAGGATGAAACACTTAAATATTTTTCCACTAAATTGAAACCAAACCATAGGATAGCTTGGGAAGTCACCAAGGTTCTCCTCAGGATCTGTGACATCCCCTAGTTCTTCTTCCTTTGGATTCCAAAATAAATGTTCTAAATTTAAGACATTCCCATTTCACACCTCTTTGTCTGATCTCGTTGAAAATTTCTATTCCTGTGACCTCTTTGAAGCAATATCGCCAAATTTTTATCAAGAGTTTTTTTAAGTGACTTCAGTTATCTAAGATGTAATTAACTGTAAGGGCTTGCCTTTATGGGAAACTTTCAACAACCCAACTTAATATAAATCATATTTAGTTTTTCATATTAAATAGAGGAACTTGTAGGCTTACCAAATTGATGTCATATATTTCTTAGTTTATTTGATTGTGCCTCACTATCAAGTTATGTGTTTATCCTTACAGATAGTTACATAGCTTGAGGTGTAGTGCGCTTTAATCTAAACTTTGAAACATATGGGTTCAATTTGATTTCATATTTTTCTAATGTTATATATATATATATATATATATTAAATGTCCCTCCGAAGCTGGAGATGGAATTCCGATTCCGATGACCGACAACTTCCATAAGAAGACCCCCAAAATTAGTGCCAACAGTAACCTATGATTGCTAACAGGAGTTCTTTGGTTTATATAAGCTCAAAAACTCATTTAGACTAAGTAAATTGATGAGAAAATATTGGTGTCAGAATGAGGGAACCATAGGATCCTAACCGGTGTCACTCTAATTAAATTAAAATTTTGCCCGTAAAGACACTGAACAACAACAACAACAATAACAAAACCTATCACTTAAACTACAAAATTATAAGTTCTGACATGGAGCTGTTACTTAGAAGGAAGCTTGGAGCTAACATTATGGGTAGCACGATGATAATGTACAGAAGAACAAGTTTGAGAGAGAAAATAGGTCTACAACAACAAACCTTCCTTAGACTAAAAAACAAGTCATAGGTTACATAAATCATCAACTTATCTTTCAAGTTGTTTGTATGATCATATCAGGCAATGTGTAAGCCCTAGATAATAAAATTTGTAGAATGAAACATCTATTAATATTTTCTTGAAATTTAAACCAAATCATAGGATAGATTGCAAAGTCATCGAGGTTCTCCTCTAGATTCGTGACATCCCCTAGTTTTTTTCCCTTTGGATTCCACAAATAACTATTTCCATTTGATCTTTCCCATTTGATACTCCTTCATCCGACCTTGAAAAACCTTAAATTTGAAATTCTTGAAGATAATACTTCATGATCTAAATTGAAATTTTTCTTAAGGGATTTTGATTGCCTAAAATGTAATTAATTATAGGGGCTTGCCCTTATAGGAAACTTTGGAACACAAGTTAATATACACCCTATCTAATCTTTTATATTACATAGGAGAATTTTTTGGTCAACATAAATGTTTTGCAGGCNCGTGAGACCCTAAAGTGCAAGTGTACCCAAAAATAGGGTATCAATGTTATGTGAGCTCGAAGGTTCATGGGAAGAGTCTTCACCATGTTCATAGTGTCTTCCGGTATAAGGAAATGAATTCCCCATCTGCCAATCTAGAAGCTGACTATAAATCACATTTCTTAGTCCTTCAGTTTATTTCTTACATGCACAAATTTTTCATGATTTAGCCTACATTTTGTCCTATATTTAACTTTTTATTTTTTACTAATATGTCACATATTTATATTTAAGAAAGAAATTTATTGATGTTGTGCAAGTTGCAGGTGTAGAATATGAACAATTTGGATTGAGAAAAATGAACAAAAAGCAACCTAAAATAGTCTTACCATTCCATTTAATTGAGAGCAGCGACGGACCATGTCAGAAGCTAGCATGACCATGCAAGACATACAGACCTACAGCATGATCACATTGGGATCAGACATAATCATGTATTGAATAGGCATGATTGTACCAGGATCAAGCTTGACCACGCCGCCGAATTTAGAAGCATGGTGTAAATAAGCCACATTTCAGCTTGATTTTATGCAAAATTCATGGATTTTGATATAACTTTAATTCTTAGAGCTTCTTAATTCAGAAGGAGAGTCTTAAGATAGCAAGAGGCAGACATTAGGAAAGATTTTAAATGCTTCTCTTAGGGTTTTCTTTCTTCCTTGGGTTGAAACCTTTTGGGCTGAGTTCAATCTTATATTCTTGAAAGTTTTGAGAAAGAGATTGTATGGGAGGGAAATGTGCTACTTTTGTGGAGAAAGCCAGTCTGGATTATAAGTGTTACTTTTTTTTATTTTGTAATGAATATCTGCATTGATTCTATTTTTAGTTTTCTCAGTGTTGCATTACTACTCTTCTTTGTATCTCTATGATTTAGGGGTAGTGGGTTTTATCATGAATTTCTAAGATGTTTTTTTCTATAGAATTTTTGTGCTTTCATGGCCTATGTTTTTGTTTAACCTTTGAGTTGCATTTCCTCCTAGTCTAGTCAATAAAGATGTTAAAATCTTTCATGAAGCTATGACCACTAACCATTGAGTAGCAGAAATCAAAGGGTTAACCATAGAATCTGTAGAGGATAAACATATTCTAGTAGAATTTTACAACCTTTTCTGGGGATCAGAACTGTTTGTAGAATGCCATGGAGATTTAGGAAGCCTCTACTTCATGGATTCTAGTCTTCTTTTGACTTAGACATAGACATAAGGAAAACTTATATCCTTAGTTGACAACTATCATATAGGAAAATATTTAGGAACACCACTATCAACTATGATCCCTGAATTATAGAGGCATGAACCTTACCACTCATGAAGAACTCCTAAGATTTTCTAAATATTCTATGTTTGTATTGTCTGTGCTCTGATTTATATTGTTAGAATTTTAGGATTTAGACATCTTTTGAGATCACGCAAAGCTTGGTTCACAAGATTAGTAAATTGGAGATTTTTCTACAAGAATAGTTGTTAAACATTTTCTTTTGGGAATAATTCGTGGACTATTAAGTTGTACACTACTTGACATGTGCACTTGCGTTGTACGACCAACTTGCTTTGTGGTAAGTTTTAGTGCATCAAGTTTTTGCATCATTACTAGGGAAAGACATTAATAATTATTTTAATTTTAGGAAAACTTTAGCTGATAAGCTTAGTATCTAGGTTTGGCCCTTTTGTTTTACGATTTTTTTATTTTTTATTTTTTTGTTGATGCATATGTATTGCTGATTTGTTTCTTTTTTTTTGCATATGTTGAAAAAAATTAAGATGCTCAAAATAAGAAAGTCAAATAGTCAAAATAAAAAAGATTCAATACAGTGGAATGATATACCCTCAAAAAAACTAATTTATACATTTTTAAGATATTCCAACCTCTAGATTGTTATCAATCACTTGAATTTTGAACACCTTGCCATAAAAACTAATTTTGATGACCCATTTTCCAATACCTACAACCCTATAAAAACAACTTACGCAAAATCTAATTGGGACATTAATGACATTAGTATAGAAAACCAACATTTGGGAAGAACTCGAGCTAAACTTATGGAACCACATTTGTCAAATTCCACCTTAAAAAGTCACCTCAAAACCCCAATTTAGGGAGGATAAACTATCATTAGAAGATTGGTTGAAAATTTGAGGAAGAAATCCAATATCTACACTTAATGTTGGTTGATTCACCCATGCTTCAATTAGAACAAAATGGGAGAGCACTCAAGTAGATCATGTAGGAAGTTGAAATTACCAGGATAGTGACTACCTTGAAGAAAATGTGTATTTGATAAAATTTGTGATAAACCTGAGGAATAGGTTACAAAGTCAAGCCGATGCCCTTAGTAAAATAAAAAATAAATTTGGGTAGTTAGCGAACATATTAAGTAATGACCAAGAGATGTTAGGGAAAGTTTAAATTTGAAATGTTGATTTCTGAAGAGCATGTTGAGTTGGATGAATTTGGTTGGATAATGACTGAGGAAGAATATGCTCTTCTTTTCAAGGCAACCTCAAGCATAATGAGGGAAATAGTTGAGCCTATAATATCACCCATATGAGTGCACCAAAAGGAAGTGTTGGAAGATAGCCCAAGGCAGGGAGTGACCTAGTAGAATTAGATCCAAAATATGAAAAACCTAGGGAGAACCTAACCTAAAATATAGAAGGCCTGGAATGATCTTATAGGGACCAATATATTGCAACTATCAAAGAAAGTACTAACATGCAAAAAGGGAAGCT
This sequence comes from Phalaenopsis hybrid cultivar, assembly GCA_002079205.1. Lineage (NCBI taxonomy): Eukaryota > Viridiplantae > Streptophyta > Magnoliopsida > Asparagales > Orchidaceae > Phalaenopsis > Phalaenopsis hybrid cultivar. The sequence goes on from JXCR01145754.1 coordinate 176,046, forward strand.
ATTTAAGAGTATTCTAGATTTATAAAGAACCCTCAAGAATGATTATCTAAATTAATCCCATACCTACCTTCAAGAAGGCTACTATTAAATTAAGAGGGAAAAGCTACAAGAAAGGCTAAAAGTTGAGGATTTAGTAAAAAATTCAAGGCAAATAAAATATTAGGAGATTTATCAAAGATTTCTAAATTGAATTTTTTATCATGGAAGAAGCCTTTTTCATTAGGCTGAAGACATTAAACCAAGTGTTATCTTGGGAGGTAACACAGGTGTTATCTGATGTGTTGAGCATATTTTTACCTTTTACATTTTCTTTGAAAGTTGATCTAAACTTTCATTTGGATTAGTTTTGAGTCCTTTCCTCTATGGAGTACTTAATCCCACATGGTGGGTAGGAGTTGAGAACCATAATTTTTGTTGTTGCTCTACTTTTGCACCTCTTATGATTTATGCATTGTTACATATTTTATATACTTGTATCCTGAGATTCATGTAAATACTACTGCTTTCACTTTTTTCTATACTTATCTACTTTTTTAATTACAGCTACTTCATATGATTCATGTGTTAAAAAAAAAAAAAGTTTGGGGGTGAAAAATGTACCTTTTAACAAACCTAAAAGTAGTTCATATAGTTAAATAAGAGATTCAATATTTATAAAGTAACTCATGCTAGGATTTTTTTTTTTCAAATTGCTTACCAATTTCTTTTAAAAAGGAGGACAAATGTCATCTAGTAATGATTAAGCTTAATGATTTAATAATAAGGCTTCAGAACTTAAGAACTTCTAACTTTTCTTAAAGAAACCTATAGATCATTAATAATGTGGAATTTAAAAATTAGGTAGCAAACCAAAAATGTATTTAAGTCCTTTTGACTGCATTTTAACCAATTTAATGTAATCTAAATTTTTATTCTAGAATGATAACCTATAAGTGTAGCTTATCATCATTAAAATGTATTGTTTAAGGAACAATACCCTTCATCATACTTAAAAGAAGAAAATAAAATGATTGACAACCAGATATAGTAATTTCCAAGAGAAAGTGAAAAGAGGAAAAAGAAAAAGAAAAAAAAAGAAAAGCAAAAAGGAGAAAGTAAAAAAAAATAAAATAAAAGACCCTGACAAGAAGCTTGAGCTTAGAATTACTTAATCCCACATGGTGGGTAGGAGTTGAGAACCATAATTTTTGTTGTTGCTCTACTTTTGCACCTCTTATGATTTATGCATTGTTACATATTTTATATACTTGTATCCTGAGATTCATGTAAATACTACTGCTTTCACTTTTTTCTATACTTATCTACTTTTTTAATTACAGCTACTTCATATGATTCATGTGTTAAAAAAAAAAAAAGTTTGGGGGTGAAAAATGTACCTTTTAACAAACCTAAAAGTAGTTCATATAGTTAAATAAGAGATTCAATATTTATAAAGTAACTCATGCTAGGATTTTTTTTTTTCAAATTGCTTACCAATTTCTTTTAAAAAGGAGGACAAATGTCATCTAGTAATGATTAAGCTTAATGATTTAATAATAAGGCTTCAGAACTTAAGAACTTCTAACTTTTCTTAAAGAAACCTATAGATCATTAATAATGTGGAATTTAAAAATTAGGTAGCAAACCAAAAATGTATTTAAGTCCTTTTGACTGCATTTTAACCAATTTAATGTAATCTAAATTTTTATTCTAGAATGATAACCTATAAGTGTAGCTTATCATCATTAAAATGTATTGTTTAAGGAACAATACCCTTCATCATACTTAAAAGAAGAAAATAAAATGATTGACAACCAGATATAGTAATTTCCAAGAGAAAGTGAAAAGAGGAAAAAGAAAAAGAAAAAAAAAGAAAAGCAAAAAGGAGAAAGTAAAAAAAAATAAAATAAAAGACCCTGACAAGAAGCTTGAGCTTAGAATTACAAAATTGAGGAAAAAAGGAACCAGGTGTTTAGTGGAACTTAGGTGATAAAATTTTTCATGATTCTTTAAGAAACAAGTTAAAGTTATCTGTAAAAGATAAATGTTATGTAATTTTATGTTGCATAGTTCCACTAAAAAGGTTTTAAGAACATCTCAAGTTAATGGCAGACATTTGAAATTAACACCAATTAAAGATTACGAAGGGTTTCTCAAGGATAAAATAAAGGGAATCAAGATAAAGATCAATTATGAATCATTAAAGATGATTGACCCCAAAATGACATTTAAACACTTTTAATCCACTTTTATAAAAAAAATTGAAAAGTTATAACCCTACAGAAGTACTTATCATTCTCATAAGATTCCAAATGTGTTCTGAAATTACTTCAGGCAAGTAATATGGTAAGTTTGGGGTTATTTACATGATTTAACCTATATTTTATCCTATATTTTTCTTGTTATTTTTAATATTTTGTCACAGATTTACACTTGAGAAAGGTTTTTTTTTATGTTGTGCAGGTTGTAGGTGTGGAATACCAACATTTTGGAATGAGAAAAACCAACTAAAATGAGGCCTAAAGTAGTGTGACCATGCCTGGAAGCAGTGTGGCCATGCTATTTGATCGAGAGCAGTGACATGACCAAGCCATAATCTAGGATGACTGCATTAGACCTACAAACCTGTTGCATGACCACGTTGCGATCGAGCGTGCCCATGCTGCCCAATTTAGAAGCCCAACATGACCACGAAGATGAAGAGGGAATCAAACTAAAAAGAAATTAGTTTGCAAAATTCAAGGATTATGATAAAAAAATTAATCTTAGCCTTTCTAACTAGGACATGGAGTTTTAGGATGACTGAAGACAAAGATTATGTGAGATTTTGAGTGCTTTTCTTAGGTTTTCTTTTTTCCTTGGCTTGAAACCTTTTGGGTTGATTTTTCACCTTGTATTTTGAGAGATTTCAGAGACATTTTGTATGAGAGGGAGAGGTTCTAGTCTTATGGGGAGGACAAGTTTTGATTGTAAGTGTCACTTGACATGTCCCGCAATTACGTAGTAATTAAACTTCCAAAATATGGCCAAGAACTTGACCCCATTTAAATTTAGCAGCTAACGTGCCAAATTTATATGTTATAAAATTTAGAATTTTTTTATAAATAGCTTACACACTAGGGGTACTACGCAAGTATACGTATCGTTTTAAGTAATATAGGGCTTTCATTAAAAATTCCAGTATCGATCCCGCAGAGAAGCAGGCTAAGAAATCCCTTAGGCTAATTCTAGTATACTACTATCAGGCCTTAGTTTAGAATGTTCATTAAAGTAGTTTTTATAATAAATATTCTTAAATGAAAATCTTAAATAAAAAGATAACTTATCTGGATAAATTGGTTTGGAAAATTTTGAGATAATGAAGACTATTCTGCTCATACGATGGCCTAGTTAATGTGTAGGAGTGAAATGCTAAAAATATAATTTTGCAAGTGACAATTACAAGCATACATATTCTTTACCCTCTCACGAATGCATAAAGAATATTAGCTAATCAAGAGTTAAGTCCCTAAATATGTAGTTAGGCTGGGAAGATACTAGCTGTCACTCTAAAGTTCCCATGTACCCTTAACCTGAAGTCTAACATCTCACTTTAGGTTCCAAACTTCTGGATCAACTTGGGAATTTTAGTTTGTCACTCTAAAATCTCCAGTTTGCGCCCATCAAAACTTATCTCCCTATCTATTTGCACTCCTCCTTGGACTTGGCACTCTCTTCCTCTAAAGCGAAGTGTGGTACTCAATTGTTGGGTGAAATCATAGCCTTTATGGGTCATTAGTTTCACAACAAATTTTAACATTACAAGTGATCAATTCGTAAAGTAAATTAAGAGCAGGTAAAAATACCATCACATTAGTGAAATAAGAGAAGATCTAAGTGAAGCTAAACACCTAAATATTGCTTCCATTTCATTGCAAAAGAAGAGTAAGATGAAGATAATGGTATAAGCAGATAAGGATTTGATAGAATTATGAATTAATTATGTGTCAACAAGGAACAAATGTTTACCTACCCTCTTTCAAGTGTATAGGTAAGCCTAGTATTCTGTTAGTTTTATGCAATTATCTGTCACCTAGAAGTTTCTAATAGAAAGAGATCATTAAATTATATTTCATTAAAAGTTTCATTGTCATCTAAATTACTTTGACATAGCAAATTGATCAATGTGAGTGCTCTCATGTTGCGAGATCACTGCTCTCCCTCGTCTTAGTTTCACTTAAAACAAATTTTAACATAACCTAATGCCACTTCAGTTATTTCAATGAAGCAAATGATAGATTACTCATCACATTAAAACAAAATCAATTCTATCTTGAAACAAAATTTCCACTCATGCCACTACTTCATATCAAAGAAAAGAGTAAAGAGAACTACTCATAAAGAATTAATTAAACACAACTAAAAACTTCATTAAATGAAAGCAAATCCACTATTTTGTATTTACTATAATTATATGATAATGATGAACACAATACTTTATTTATTTACCTCTGAAAGAAAGATGAAAATCCCTCCAACAAAATCCCCCGCTGATCATTACAATGCTCATACAATTCTTCTACACATATCTCTCAAAATCCCTCACCAATCTCTCCAGACATGATGGAAATCTACATGTACATTTCCTTTCTACACTCATGCCAAAACTCTCTTCAAAATCTCCCTTATATGAGATACGCCATCCCCCCTTTTTAAAGAGAAACCAAACATCTCCTTTCTTCAGGAGATAGAACTTTTCACTCCAGGAGACACACCTCTTCACTCTAAGAGACATTCCATTTCATCCAAAGGCCTTTCTAAGTGTCTAGATTTATTTAACAACTCCATGGGGGGTGAAAGTTGCTTGGAATCTTCTAGAACATTCCAGAATAGCCTGGAATAGCCCAAAAATTGTCCCTTAATCGATTTTGGTGCCTAGGTGCCAAAATACGGCACCTAGGCACCGTTTTTGGAGTGAGACTGGTGACTAGGCACCAATTTGGGCTCTTAGGTGCCACCCTGAGGGCAGCTCCACTGTTTTGCCTTGTTTTAGCACTGTTTTGCCTTGTTTCAACTCCATTTCACTCCAAATTGTCTTGCCTACAAGATAAGTATGAAAATAATTTTTTTTAAAGTGAAATTTCATTAAAAAATGTGTGATATATGTAAACGACATTAAGGATAGAAAGACATATCGAATGTGTCAGGTAAGAATTTTCTCCCATGCTCATTTGACTCCAAATTATCTTCCTATAAAATGTAATATCATTAAAAACAAGCTTAAAATATATATGAAAAAGTAGGTACTTTTTAGGCATGTCATTANTGAATAGCCCAAAAATTGCCCCTTAATCGATTTTGGTGCCTAGGTGCCAAAATACGGCACCTAGGCACCGTTTTTGGAGCGAGACTTGTGACTAGGCACCAGTTTGGGCTCTTAGGTGCCACCCTGAGGGCAGCTCCACTGTTTTGCCTTGTTTTAGCATCGTTTTACCTTGTTTCAACTCCGTTTCACTCCAAATTGTCTTGCCTACAAGATAAGTATGAAAATAAAATTTTTTTTAAAGTAAAATTTCATTAAAAAATGTGTGATATATGTAAACGACATTAAGGATAGAAAGACATATCGAATGTGCCAGGTAAGAATTTTCTTCCATGCTCATTTGACTCCAAATTATCTTCCTTTAAAATGTAATATCATTAAAAACAAGCTTAAAATATATATGAAAAAGTAGGTACTTTTTAGGCATGTCATTACTTTCTTTTCTATTTTGTAATAAAGATCTGCTTGGATTTTTTATATGTGACTTTTTTGACGATGCATGGCTAAACTCCTTTTCATGTCTCTATAAAGTAGAGGTGGTTGGTTTTATCATGGTTTTCTGAAATATTTTTATTGTAGCATTTTCTTAGGGTTATAATTCTATCAAGCTAAGCTAGGAATGAGAGAGAGAGAGAGAAGCATGGCGTAGGTTTTCCACTTTTGCCATTCAATATCTTGAAAAGTGGATAATTCATTTAAAATATTTATATAAATATAACGATATATTTTTNTTTTTTTGACGATGCATGGCTAAACTCCTTTTCATGACTCTATGAAGTAGAGGTGGTTGGTTTTATCATGGTTTTCTGAAATATTTTTACTGTAGCATTTTCTTAGGGTTATAATTCTATCAAGCTAAGCTATGAATGAGAGAGAGAGAGAAGCATGGCGTAGGTTTTCCACTTTTTGCCATTCAATATCTTGAAAAGTGGATAATTCATTTAAAATATTTATATAAATATAACGATATATTTTTATATTTCCTTCAATAACAACACTAAAAATAGCTACTTCATTTTAAACTGAATTCTAAATATATTTTTGATATCTAGCCTCTACTCACTTTATAGTTTTTAAAAGAATATAAATAATGAACACTCCCTAGTTTTACATGATAAAATTTGTATTAATATGTGTATATATTATTTATAGGTTTTAATTAAGATTCACTATTAAGTAGTCGATAGCTTGCATAGATTTTTTGCCAAGAAAGCATGGCATGAATCATTTAAATCATTGTTTATGCTAAGGCGTCCCCCTGAAAATGATGCATGTATGGACTGAATAGATTTAGAAATGTGCAAGGGTTGTTACACTAGTGCCCAGGTCTAATGTCAAATAAATAAGTGGTCCCACACTTTTTACTGAAGAGGACAATGAAGTTTATCCATGAAACTAATATTATGATAGAATCTTGGAATATAGATACTCTCACAGGAAAACTCATGAAATTAGTAAATTTTTAGTTCATAGAAAGAAAAATCTTATGCATTTAAGAAAGAAAATGGATTTCATTAAAGGCTAATTAGATTGATGAAACTAAATTGATTTGATAAAAGGCCAATGAGATTGATAGCTTAGAATACAAACTTTGGTATTCAAGTAGAAGTCACACTAGAAATTGTGAATATTAATATAAATAATATTTTGAAAAAAATATTGCAAGAATTAATAGAACTTGACTAATGTTGTTGCTTAACCATCGAGTTTCATTTACCCCTAGTCTGGTCAACTAGGAGGTTAAAATATTTCGTGAAGCTATAAACACTAAACTTTGTGTAGTGGAAATGAAATGGTTAACCATAGGACTCGAAGAGAATAGACATATTTTGTTAGAGTTATGCAACCTTTTCTGAGGATTAAAGCTTTTCTGTGGAACGCCACGTGGATTGAAAAAGCCTCAACTTCATAAATTCTAGTCTTCTTTTGATACAAACTTATGCATAAAAAGAACTTATATCCCTAATTGACAACTATCACGTAGGAAAATATTTAAGAACACCACAGCCACCACGACCCTCAAAACGCAAAGGCACAAGCTTCATCACTCTTAAATAACTCATATGTTTTTCTCCATTTTTTGTGTTTCTATCTTCTGCTCTTTGATTGGTTTTGAGGATTATAACATTCAAACCTTTTCCTAGATCACACCAAGCTAGTTTCACAAAACTAGTAGACTAGAGATTTTTCTGCATGAATAATGATTAAACATTCCCTTTGGGAATCGCTACGTGGACTCTTAGACCACATACTTCTTGACACATGCACTTATGTTATACGACCAACTTACTTTGTAATAAATTTTGGTGCATCATTTTTCAACCCCAATGGTTGGNAATACCTAGCCTCTACTCACTTTATAGTTTTTAAAATAATATAAATAATGAACACTCCCTAGTTTTACATGATAAAATCTGTATTAATATGTGTATATATTATTTATAGGTTTTAATTAAGATTCACTATTAAGTAGTCGATAACTTGCATAGATTTTTTGCCAAGAAAGCATGACATGAATCACTTAAATCATTGTTTATGCTAAGGCCGTCGCCCTGAAAATGATGCATGTATGGACTGAATACATTTAGAAATGTGCAAGGGCTGTTACACTAGTGCCCAGGTCTAATGTTAAATAAATAAGTGGTCCCACACTTTTTACAGAAGAGGACAATGAAGTTTATCCATGAAACTAATATTATGATAGAATCTTGGAATATAGATACTCTCACAGGAAAACTCATGAAATTAGTAAATTTTTAGTCCATAGAAAAATAAATCTTATGCATTTAAGAAATGAAATGGATTTCATTAAAGGCTAATTAGATTGATGAAACTAAATTTATTTGATAAAAGGCCAATGAGATTGATAGCTTAGAACACAAACTTTGGTATTCGAGTAGAAGTCACACTAGAAATTGTGAATATTAATATAAATAATATTTTGAAAAAAATATTGCAATAATTAATAGAACTTGACTAATGTTGTTGCTTAACCTTCGAGTTTCATTTACTCCTAGTCTGGTCAACTAGGAGGTTAAAATATTTCGTGAAGCTATAAACACTAAACTTTGTGTAGTGGAAATGAAATGGTTAACCATAGGACTCGAAGAGAATAGACATATTTTGTTAGAGTTATGCAACCTTTTCTGAGGATCAAAGCGTTTCCATAGAACGGCACGTGGATTGAAAAACCCTCAACTTCATAAATTCTAGTCTTCTTTTGATACAAACTTATGCATAAAAAGAACTTATATCCCTAATTGACAACTATCACGTAGGAAAATATTTAAGAACACCACAGCCACCACGACCCTCAAAATGCAAAGGCACAAGCCTCATCACTCTTAAATAACTCATATGTTTTTCTCCATTTTTTGTGTTTCTATCGTCTGCTCTTTGATTGGTTTTGAGGATTATAACATTCAAACCTTTTCCTAGATCACACCAAGCTAGTTTCACAAAACTAGTAGACTAGAGATTTTTCTGCATGAATAATGATTAAACATTCCCTCGAGGAATCGATACGGGGACTCTTAGACCACATACTTCTTGACACGTGCACTTATGTTATACGACCAACTTACTTTGTAATAAATTTTGGTGCATCATTTTTCAACCCCAATGGTTGGAACCTTTAACTGGTGATGAATTTAATGTGTCCATTCTGACAAAACCTGATTTTGAACATGTGGGTGAATAGGTCCATCGATCAATGGTTCTATGCTCACTGGTAACAAATTACTATGTCATTATTGCCGCCATGGAGTTAGGTAGCATTTAGACATGAATGATATCGTATCGGTAGAATATTGATTGTACCTCTTTGAAACAAGGCAATCGAAGGCCATATTGTACCTCTTTGAAACAAGGCAATCGAAGGCCATACTTTAACTAATCTCTATAGAAAATGAGATATGAACCAAATATGTATGTCACCTAGTCATGACTCTCCACTACTCAGATTTGAATGGGCTCCTCGTAAATGCACTTATCTTGAAAGATTTCCATATTATCCATTGTCAAAATGGACACCTCGCTCACTAATATCGAGTTGACAACTCTTCGAAGAACNCAGTCATGACTCTCCACTACTCAGATTTGAATGGGCTCCTCGTAAATGCACTTATCTTGAAGGATTTCCATATTATCCATTGTCAAAATGGACACCTCGCTCACTAATATCGAGTTGACAACTCTTCGAAGAACATAAGAGCCATTAAAAGAAAATGAGGAGGAGAAGAGCTTGGCAGAAGAAAGAAAATAAAAGAAGAGAATGTAATAATTGCAGGAGAAAAAAATACCCTTGGCCCTATTTATAAGGTGGGGATGGGAGTTGAATCTTCAAAAGGGAAGAAGTAGAATAGATGTAACAACTAGAAGGGAGGATGCCTTAGCAGGAAGAGCCAATGAATTTGTAGTAGGTTCAACCGATAATCCTCCAAGCTTTGCTTGAACTCCTTGCTAGCAGTAGTGGAATGTGCTAGAAGATCCCACCGGATCTTCTAGATCAGGCACCTTCCTATTCTTCATAAACCTCTTCTTCCTCTTTTCTCCTTTCAACTTCGTCTTTTCTCATTCCATCTTCTTATTCTCTCCTTTTAGTTTATTCTTCTCTCCTTCGGTTTGAAACGTCACCCTCATTGCACCAAAAGCTAGCCTATAGGCTGCCCTATCAAATGTCTTTGATCCCACTGCCTGCCGATATGTTGTCCGCCAAGCTCAAATAATGTAAAAGCAAGGAAGAAGTGGGAAGCAAATAAGAAGTCGAGTCCATTCAAGCCTTATTTAATAAAATGCATAGCACAGAAGCCTAGAAAGTTCAACTATTCAATTATTAAATTATCATTAATAAAATTTACATTTTACATTTTACATTAAGTTATCTTATTTTTATCACAGCATGAGTTCCAAAAAAAAAGTGAATCAGAGGACTGAGTATCTATATGGAAAAGTATCAACACGAATCTTTAGAGGATTTAATGACACAGATAAGATAAGATGTGTCATAGGAGGGCCCACGTTTAAGGGATTTAAGGGTCGATGTGTTCGATTAAAATCATTAAGATTAATGATCGGCTANGAAAGTGAATCAGAGGACTGAGTATCTATATGGAAAAGTATCAACACTAATCTTTATAGGATTTAATGACACAGATAAGATAAGATGTGTCACAGGAGGGCCCACGTTTAAGGGATTTAAGGGTCGATGTGTTCGATTAAAATCATTAAGATTAATGATCGGCTACCAAGTACAAGGGAATCTGAGCATCCCCATGATGAAACCAACGAAAGGGGAAAGGCAATATCTCAGGTTTTGCAATTCCATTAGAGGTATTCAACAACCGCCGTGAACAGGATCAAGTGTTAATAAGACAAATCTCAAGCATCCCCAAAGATCTCTTCATCTAAGGGTGTTTATCTATCAGANCCAATATCTCAGGTTTTGCAATTCCATTAGAGGTATTCAACAACCGCCGTGAACATGATCAAGTGTTAATAAGACAAATCTCAAGCATCCCCAAAGATCTCTTCATCTAAGGGTGTTTATCTATCAGATTACTATGACTCATCCTCTGCCCAATAGCCCAGCTTCGTCCAGCTAATAGAAACTTCATGTTAGAGATTGAGTGTCAACGACTAAACTTGATCTACTGATCTGCTTCACTTAGATGACAACCTAAACCCTGCCGAGCCAGTAAAAACCCAGCCAACCAACAATATCAAACCAAGCTTGTCGGTAGTTTTGCCAGACCAAGTCGATTGATGTGTCTCTAACATAGCCAACTAACAGTGCCTTTTGAATGGTTCGCTAATCCATCCAGCCGAGCCTTAGAGCCACCAAGTTTTCGGCCCACGTGTTAAATACTTGTAATAAACTATACAACCCCCATTAAAGCAGGTGCACATATGTAAATTCACACATGATACCCTTTATCTAAAATACTCTCTCTCTCTCTCTCTCTCTCTCTCTCCTCCGTCCTACGCTCAATTTCTTAAGCGTAATTCACAAAAAAATCAAGAATCAACAAATTACATATCTAAAACCTAAATTTTAATGTTTACATGCATAACACTCAAATTCTTAACATCACATAAGAAAATGCCACTATTTGTAGCATATAAAGCAAATACCTTATTACGAAATTTAATTATTGATGTCAATTCATCAGCAACTACTACAAAATGATACAAATAAATAATCTTATCAAATACATTTAAGAAATACTGCCTTCGAGTTGTTTNCTTATTGTTGTCAATTCATCAACAACTACTACAAAATGATACAAATAAATAATCTTATCAAAGACATTTAAGAAATACTGCCTTCGAGTTGTTTTTAAATATAAAAAATGTCTTTTTTATCAAATGGTGATAAAACAATAATTAAATTTCGTAATAAGGTATTTGCAAAGTTGAGTAAAATTATTTTATTTTATTTTTTGAAAACTTGAGTAAAATTAATTAATCACAGTATTTTTAAACAATAAAACCACTAAATAAAGAAGAAAAAAGGGGGCATTCACATACATGCCACAAAATTATATGTATTTAAAAATTTAACACCTAAACATTCATATTTACATATACACCTCCATTTTTTAATATCACATAAAAAATATCACAATTATTATCTATTAAGACTGTGAAATACACATTTTTCTGATAAATTTGTTAAACTATAGTATTATAAGTGTAACCATCAATTTTTTTTTTTTAATTCAGAAAGTTGAGTCTAAAGAGCAATATATATGATTCAAACCCGCGACCTCGCAATGAGAAACTAAACACTCAACCATTATATCATGAGTAAGCACGCTAAACTTCAGATTTGGAGTGTTAGATAAGTATATGCACAAATATCACCCCACCCCAACCAGAAAAAGAAAAAAGCAATTATAAAGGTAGAATTAATAGTAAGAAATTCATGTATAGTCAATTAAGAAATCATTTCAATTTCATTTCGTTTCATTTTCTTTCATTCTGAATATAGCACAAGGGGAAACCAGGGATTATATATTTATAATTCTATGGTATAAAGAGCTTCCATTTGTTTCTTGATTACTCCTTAGATCATTTAAAAGGTGAGTAGAGTTGGCCTTATTAGGAGGGAGGTGATGGAGCAACTTGAACAACCTCTCAGCCTTTGTCTGGGGCGTTTTAGTTTATTTATTATTTTCTTAATTTTATAATAATTTTTCAGGAAATTTATTTTTTAGAAACTAATATATATATATATATATATATATATGTGTGTATGTCGAAAATTTTGGGCTGTTGGCGGCGAGGTCGTTATAAGAAAATATTAAATTTACTTTAAAAAATAAAATATAATTAAATTTATATCATACTGATTATTAACTAAAGATATCAACTTTATGAATTTTTTTAATTAAAAAAAGGCAAAAAAAAAAAAAAGCGTGAATCCCTAGAAAAAAAAATGACAGAGTAAACAGCAAAAGAAAAGTAAAAAAAACAGTCATTCGATTATATGCCGCAGATTTCCATCACACATCTAATCGAAAAACTCAGAAATTGACAAAAAGCAAAGCAAGAGTCAACCGGCAGCACAAAAGGCCGGCATAAAAAAAAGGTAAAAGATAAAGCATAATCTCGATATCTCCGGCGATCGCCGGTTCGAGATCAGCGCCGGCGAGGCTTTCGCTTTTGATTTGACCCGCTTTTGCCGAAATCTCCACAAAAGGCGCCGCAACATGATACTTTGGGGGAAGGAGGGTCTACGGCCGGCGTGACCTGATCGGCCCTATAAGCTTTGGCACCACCACCGCCCGTGCCGCCGCCGGTCGAACGGCTTCTCCTCATCATGCCGATAGCTCCGACGCTTTGTGTCGGCCTGAGGGATATGGGATCGGCGTCAAAGTCATCCTTTGGCTTTGACGTGTTGGAGTTCATCTCACCGGGGAGGTGTCTGTCCTCCCAGACGAGACCAGATGAGCCAGACCTCCTGAAGGTTTCGGAAGACCTCTGCAAACCAGCCATCCTGATTTCTCTAATAAACGATGAAGATGCGTAATAGATATGAGAAGGAAATATGAGAAGGTTTTTGGGGTGAGTTTTACTCCTTTTATTTGAGGAGATGTGGTGGGGGATTGAAGAAGCATACAAATTAGTACTTGTTTAAAAGGTTCTCAAAGGGTGATTATCAATTATAGATTAGAGAAGGGATGGGTTGGGGCATGTATGTGGTGGAAAGTTCATTTGATTAGGATGTTGAAATTGTGCTATGTTTTTTTTTTCTTTTTTTCTTTTGGTTGGGTTGGGTTTATATTTGATTTTTTTTATTATATGAATATTTAGTTTATTTTTAGATTATTAATCAAGGCCTTAAATTTAATTGAAAACAAACTGGTTCGTGTGAAGTTAATGATGTAGTCGATATGAATAAATAATGAAGTAATGAACTTTGATAATCGAGAAATCTCATGATTTTTTTTATTTTATAAATAAAGAGTATTTATTTTATTTCTTATGAGTAGAAGATGTGTGAATTGAAATGTTCATTATTTTTATTATATTTTATTTTATTTTCTATGTCGAGTAATATTTGATANATAGTCGATATGAATAAATAATGAAGTAATGAGCTTTGATAATCGAGAAATCTCATGATTTTTTTTTATTTTATAAAAAAAAAAGAGTATTTATTTTATTTCTTATGAGTAGAGGATGTGTGAATTGAAATGTTCATTATTTTTATTATATTTTATTTTATTTTCTATGTCGAGTAATATTTGATAGGTACTTATCAAATATGGTTTTGAATTTACTACCTAAATCAATTTATTAGATATTTTTTAGGTTCATTACTGCCTATTGCATTTGTGACAGACAAATATTACTTGGTCCATGTTAGATATCCCTTATAAAGGAAGTATCTGAAGTCATTTTCAGATACTAAATATCACATTCTTGACATTGAATGATTCCACAATGTTGCTCGGGAAAGGAAAGAAATGTTTATTAAGAGACATTCCTCTTTATGAGGTGTAATTAAAAGAACATTTTGAGTGTGGAATAGAAAATGGGTCAAACTGCGTGATATGCCGACATATTCATTTTCAAAGAAGGTGTAGATTATAGTGGTCATATTGGCACTCCATAACTATATTTGAATACATCATTCGCAAACTGACGTAGACTTCGACATGGCTGATGATGATCATTTACACGTCCTGCCTGAAGCATTCAGATATTTCATAAGATAATATGTATCATAGGCAAATGGAGAATCACAAGAAGGTTGCGCACATGATGACGAAGGTGCTGAGAAAATTGTTGATTTAAGAGAGCGGATTACAGATGTCATTGTTTAATGGTGAATGGACTGATTCTTGTTTATTTTATACAGTTTATGATTACATCCATTACTTGTATATATGACATTCATTGTTTAAATTTTTTACGTTGTTTGTAAGTTTTTTTTTTGTCATTTGTTTTCTTTTCCTTTCGGTGGCTTTGAGAGGTTAATTATGAGACATTTGACTTTATGGGTTCTTCGAGATAGTCTGCTAGTTATTATTCGTTGGTGTCACATGTGAAATTCTAATGAAGGCAATTTTGTTCCTCTTCTTCTTTTTGATGTTGCAATTTGAGATTCTTCTGGATTACCTTTTTTGATGATATGCATATGTGACACACAAGAACTTGGTATTATTTGAGTTAAAGACAACCAATAACCCTTATTTTACAAGGTTAGTTGTCTTCTTATAATGACAGATTCATTGATTGGCATATTGAGTTCTCTCAGACCTCACAGCTACATAAAACTGAATTAATTACTTCTTTTGTAAATTTTTAGTTGTTTATTTTATACAGTTCATGTTTATTTTCGTTCCTTGTATATTTAATTATGTTGTTTGGGGTTTGTACGATGTTTGTGAGTGTTTTCTTTCTTGTTCCTTTTTTTTTTCTTTTTTTTTTTTTTGTGTTTTTGAGAGCTCCATGATACATTAGACCTTATGTGCTCCTCTGAACTGATTGTCAATATTAGCTGGTGTCACATGTGAAATTCTATTGAAGGAAACCAAATACCTCTCTTTTTTTTGTGATACAAATTCTGAGGTTCTTTTGGATGGACTTTTTCGGTGAAATACATATGTCACGATCCTGATATTACTTACGTTAAAGGAAAGCAAGTAGCCTTTCTTGACAAGTTTTGTTATCTTCTTGTAGTGACAAAATTGTTGGTTGGTATATTGAGTTATCTAAAAGCTCAAGTCTGCTTAATTACCTATTTTTGAAGAGAAATTATACTTGTGTTATGACAAATGGATTGTCTTTTAAAGCATTTATGAAATATGAGCTCGAGAAATTCTCTTACCTCTCGAGGATCGCTGTGCCACTATGGACTTCAGAGTTCTTTGTTGAAGACACGTCAGTCACATAACCACAAGAGACAGTTCTACAGTTGCTCGCGAGAATCACAGAGAAAAGTGACTTCTTCCGGTGGGCAGAAGGGCACACAGAGTCCATCACCGAGGGTGATCGGGAATGGATAGTAACCCTGAAGGATTGTCAGGCTCGTGCCATAATCCGTCTACATTTTAAAAATAATTTTATCATATTATTAGATGTTATTTTAATGGTCTTTTTCTTTATTTTATTAATGATTATACTCACTGTTAAGTAAGGTTTATATCATATTTTTTTCACTGTTTTGAAGTGGATTATTGTTTTTAATGTATCAAATATATTATCATGACACTTATGTTGCAAAAAATATTACTACATAGGTGCAAAATTGTTATTTATCCATAAATAACTGTGCTACAACTGTCTTCAAACTTCAATAAACAAACAATTAACCAGTTAATCCACAACAGCTTTTGCGCGACAGCTTTCTAGGGGAGCTACTGCGCAACATCTTATTAATAAGCTGCAACTGCCCCAAACAAACCCTTAACTAAGGCTTTAATGGCCCATTTTAAGCTTAAATAATTATTCATTAAGTAAAATAATTTAACTATAAGCTTAAAATTTAATAATATTAATTTTTTTATTTCAGGATTAAGCTCGATTAACTTAATTATTATTCCTTGTGGTCTCTCAATTTATATTAATTCATGGTTAATAAAAACCATTTTAGATAAAATTTAAAAGCATTGGAGCTTTTAAAATGACTTGAGAGGGGTTTAAAACATTTAAATTATTTAATCTAATTAGATTAGCTATTATTATTATTATTATTAT
This sequence comes from Phalaenopsis hybrid cultivar, assembly GCA_002079205.1. NCBI lineage: Eukaryota > Viridiplantae > Streptophyta > Magnoliopsida > Asparagales > Orchidaceae > Phalaenopsis > Phalaenopsis hybrid cultivar. The sequence goes on from JXCR01145754.1 coordinate 192,535, forward strand.
TATTATTATTATTATTATTATTATTATTATTATTATATAAAGTTACATGAGAAGAGGGGAATTCTGAAATCCTAATGACAATCATGTCTTCTTAAGTTCTAACATTACTTAGTATATTGATTTACTACATACGAGCGACCTCAGAGATCTCTTTTGCGCCATTCTGTCTTTCCATTCTGATTGATGACCACTTCTCCACCTCAATAACTCTTATAATTATTATATACACTAACATAATATAGGATAGGAAAAACACTCGCTCAAAAGATCTTCTTGACTTCCAAAATTATCATTTTGGTTATGTCCTTCTCATTTTCTCTTCCCTTTCTAAATTAATGTTCTTTATTGTTATTAGGCTATATTTTTAATTGTATGCCACTACATGGATTAATGTTATTAACCTTTACTAAGGAAAGCAAATACAACTTGACCATCTAGGATGAGAACTTGTTGCCTTCATTTGACATATATACTTAATATCATTTATTCATTCCACTAATAATAACTCCAATGTTCTTATAAATACCTTTTGTTAGTGTCTGCATTGTGACCATCCTCTATCAATGTTGTCCGTTGATTCATTTATTGGTCCTTTTATCGATGTTTTCACTAATTCATTACCGACACATTGTATTTATACCCTTTTAGCTACTTGTACATTCAATTGAAATAATTTCTTCTTCTAAGACAATCATAATTCTTTGTTGGCATATCTCTACAAACATTAACAATGATAATTTTCATTATACTGTACGTACTTGTCTCTATAATAACCCTAATAGCTCATCCATCATCATTGTTATAATTACAGTTTGAAATGTTCAAGGAAGATGACATCCAATAGTACAAATTATAATAGCCAAAGATATTATAGTAGGTAAGACCTAATATGTTTTCGGAGTTTTATATATAAAATCCTAGATGATCTCTTTTTTGTTTTTGTTTGTATAGTGCAAAACTCATAAAAAAATTGCTGAACTTAGATCACCAACAAATGTTTAGCTTAATTTGCAGCGTATGATATAAATGAATTATTAATCCATAAGTTATCTGCACAGGAGAATGAATCATAAAAAAATGATGTTTACTTTTACTTTAGTCTTTANCATCCAATAGTACAAATTATAATAGCCAAAGATATTATAGTAGGTAAGACCTAATATGTTTTTGGAGTTTTATATATAAAATCCTAGATGATCTCTTTTTTGTTTTTGTTTGTATAGTGCGAAACTCATAAAAAAATTGCTGAACTTAGATCACCAACAAATGTTTAGCTTAATTTGCAACGTATGATATAAATGAATCATTAATCCATAAGTTATCTGCACAGGAGAATGAATCATAAAAAAATGATGTTTACTTTTACTTTAGTCTTTATATGAATTGTGCCACGTAGAAATAGGCTTGTACAATCTTTCTAATTTATTCAAGGAATTAATTAAATTAACTAAAGTTTCATTATAAGGACCTTAAACTTCACTTAGGTTTACTTAACCTTTGAATTTTTTATAAAGCTTAATTAATTCTACATGTGAAGTCTCAAGTTAATCATAAGGACCTTAAACTTCACTTAGGCTGACTTAACCTTTGAATTTTTTATAAAACCTAATTAATTCTACATGTGAAGTCTCAAGTTAGTCATTATTATATTGCATAATTCAACAATTTTATATTGGTTTATGCAGTATAACTACTTTAAAATAAGTTTAAAGGTCTTGTTATGCTAACTCTATACAAAATGGAGGGGAATCCCCAAACGCTAGTGACTGCCACCTCTCCTTGAATTCTAATGCCTTCTNTAGATAATAATTATATTGGTTTATGCAGTATAACTACTTTAAAATAAGTTTAAAGGTCTTGTTATGCTAACTCTATACAAAANGCTCGTCCTCCATTGACGTCGCTTTTAGTTAATGCCCTACATTCATTTTTACGTCGATGCCTTCAATAACACGCACTAACGCCTCCCCAATTGATGCCATAAATCGTTTTCTATGTTCATTTCTTCATCGACATACACCAACTATATTTTCAAGATTGACGCCATATATACCCTCTACGAGTAACCTCTTAACTACTTGAATATACAAAAGTAGTCGCATTGTATTACTTGATCAGCCCTTCATTGTTAACATCAATGATGTCAAACACAATTCTACACTAGTCATAACTTTTTTGCCATGATTTTATCAACTAGTCCAAATGTACCATTCTAATTTTTTCCTTAATTATTTGCAAAAAAAAGGAAACTTCTTGTAACTCAATTTATTACTGTAGATATATTTTTTTGTTGAACCACACTGATTTTTTATTCTTAACACCAAAAACCATTGCNACATTTTTGTGGCAATTTTTCAGTGGTTTTCGGTGCTTTTCTTAACTGAGTTATTCCATCAACAAGTAGCTTGTAATGCATCTAAATTTTTTTCTTAAGCGAGTATGCATCGTTTAGCCTTTACTTATGGATGATAGATCATCGTAAAACTATTAAATTTTCCAATTTATTTTGTAAAATTTATAACAAATTAAGGGCTTCTTAGGAACAATTTTTTTTCTACTTTTATATTTATATTTTGTTTTGGTTTTTAAAACCCATAATTTAGCATATTTTTCACAAATTTTTTCTAAATTTTTAAAATAAATCAATTTATTTTTTTAAAAATACTTAAAATGATATTTAGGTCTTTTCAGTACTTTTAAAAATAAATAAACCTATGTTTTAACATTTCATATATGTTTTTGTTTTAAAGCAAAGCATGAAAATTAAAAAATAAAAAACAAAACATAAATAAAAGTGATCCTACTGTACATTTTTTTTTATTAATTAGTTACCCTTGTGGTTTCTAAAGTTTGTTAGATCAGTTTCGTAGTATTTTAAGCATTTCAAGATATGAGAGGCTTTAAGATATGTAGAATGCCGTAAAAGGACAGTACAGAGCATGAGGAGTTGGATATAAACATAACAATCTATCATTTTCTCCCTTGGTTGCACAAAATGAAAGGAATGCCAAACCTTTGCGGGCAACATATGTTCTTAAATCCAAATGTCTCCTATCTTTTCTATACATAATTCTTAGTGGCTTTCTCAATGCATTAAAAAATCCTTTAATTAGAATAATAGCCTCTCACCACCGTAAAGATGATTAGCAACACTAACTCGTCCTCCATCAACGTCTCTTTTAGTTAATGCCCTACATTCATTTTTACGTCGATGCCTTCAATAACACGCACTAACGCCGTCCCAATTGATGCCATAAATCGTTTTCTATGTTCATTTCTTCATCGACATACACCAACTATATTTTCAAGATTGACGCCATATATACCCTCTACGAGTAACCTCTTAACTACTTGAATATACAAAAGTAGTCGCATTGTATTACTTGATCAGCCCTTCATTGTTAACATCAATGATGTCAAACACAATTCTACACTAGTCATAACTTTTTTGCCATGATTTTATCAACTAGTCCAAATGTACTATTCAAAATTTATTACTGTAGATATATTTTTTTGTTGAACCACACTGATTTTTTATTCTTAACACCAAAAACCATTGCTATTTGGAGGACTTGATTATAATATTTCTAGTTTGATTTAAATAGAATTCTCAATCAATTAATCTTATTGTAATTGTGCGACTGCGTGATGGGGCATGTACTAGCACCATTTTCACACAGGTATATATCGAACACTTAGACATTCATATTTACATTTGTAGCATTAAAAGCCTTAACACCATATAAAAATGTCGTTATTATTTGTATTTTAAAAGTAAAATACATATTTTCATGCATAAATTTATGACACCAGTGTTATACTTATAAATATTAAACTATAGGTCTTAAATATATGTAAATACATAAAATTTAAGTTATGCTGTACTATATAAATTTCCCTAATATTATTATTTTACTCTTTGATTTATTCTTATCTCGCATTCATCTACAATTTCTTGTAAATAATTATAGCCAAAAAGTATTCTATAGAACGCCAAAACACTACTCGCATTTGGCCTTTTGGATCTTTCATTGCCGCGGCCGCCTTTCTCTGACTTTGGTAAAAGAAAACATAAAAGTGCTCCATGTAGGACAAAACGAAAAAGTAAATGGGTTCAAAATTGGGGTACTAATTAGTGTTTGGTAAAGAAGTTATAATTGCAATTCTACCAATTTTTCAAAATAATACATTTTTATTTTTTTAATTTGTTGGAGATTATAGAATATTTCTTTATCAAGTGGTCGACAAGTCCGCCTTCGGATGCTATTGAAATTAAACAAGTTTACGCAATGCTTCTGAATTTGAATGATGAGGACCTTTTTCTTTAAAATAGTCAACACTACTGAAAAAAAATGTGGAAAAAACAATCGAATATGAATTTTGTTGTACATCAAGAGCGTGCCATAAATTTTGAAAAGATAATTTTGATTACATAAAGAGAATTTTTGTTTGGACATTCTTCAAGATGTCAGTCGGCCTATGAAGCCGACCGATTAAAATACTAACCGACCCAACGAACACCGTGCGACCATGCAACACTCTCTCAACCAGCATCTTCCATTACAAAAGATCAACAATCGACTGAATGAATGTTCTTCAATATAGATACATTGATCGAAGGNGGATGTCAGTCGGCCTATGAAGCCGACCGATTAAAATACTAACCGACCCAACAAACACCGTGCGACCATGCAACACTCTCTCAACGAGCATCTTCCATTACAAAAGATCAACAATCGACTGAATGAATGTTCTTCAATATAGATACATTGATCGAAGGTGGGCTGCTCGTAAGATTACTGTGATACACCCTCTGCCCGATGAAATAATCCTACCTAAGGTAATATATATTCGCAATTGGTCACTACTTTTCTCGGTTCTTTTTAGCACTTGGAGTCGCCAACGTGTCTATTATGTGTCGTATGATTTCCTTTTTCGAATAAATCTCATTCTCAAATCATATATATAATTTTAAGAGGAGAGGAATCAAATAGAAAAACATATGACAAAAAAGATACAAACAAATAAAAAGGAAAGAGATGGACGACTTATATATGGGTAATCTTCATGTGATGGGTTTAGAGTATACATCCAAACAAAATCGGATGGAAATACCTCGAAACACGATATCTACGAAAGAGTCTCTACATAAGGCGCCCTTAACCATATAATCAAAAAGAACATTTTTGTTATGGGGTCAAGAGTCTCCAAAGTGGACTTATCCTACGTGGTTAATTATATCTTGGTGGACACCTAAGATTACTCTCAATAAAAGATGTTTCTATTTTATTGTTACACAACTGAGGAAATATGTCATCAAAGGAACGTTATTCCATGTGGGAACGCCCCGATGTTTCAAAGCTGTTGCTAAGCCAACGGGTAAAGAGTGACTGTCTCACGTCCCAAATGGCTAGTGATCCACCAACACACGGAGCTCATGGAATAAACATGATCATCTTGATGGAGTATCTTAACACGTTAAAGACGTCCAAACCATAAGGGCAGATGACAAGTAGTTGTATCTCAAACAGATCAGACTGTTAAAATGATACCAATGAAGTTAAGGTGCGAAAAGGCTTAAAGGGTCTCAACATCTAAAAGGACAGAATAATCATAAAAGGTAAAGGTAGCTGGGTGGGTCGGGTAGCACAGACCCGTCATTTAAACCTACTAGGACCCACAGTCTACCTGGTCGTGAAGGTAGTCGACCAAACATGTCCAAAGATCACTAGTCAGCAATATGTGAACTACGTTGTCCACAGGGACCTCTCTAGCCCTAAGATCCTATGACTTATCAAGTTAGAGCTTTAAGAGGTGAGACTTTAGTTCCATACTTTCATTTAGACTGTGGGAAATCTCGTTAGTAACCGTAGGTTACCTCCTTTGAGGATTCCCGATCATCCGATTGAGACGCCTTAATTTAGTTGCAATTGTTGTTTTGTGATGTTTGTGATTAAATTTTGAGTTGTCTTTTATTTTGAATATTGTGGCGGTGAATTTTATCGTGGTTGATTTTAGTTTAGTTTCAGTGTTGTGACTATCCTAAAGGTTTCAGTTTTGACATGCAAGTAAAAAGTGCAGTAAGGAAAAATACATGAAAGGAAAGCACTGTAAACTGTAAAAGCGTACCTGTCGAGTCTTCTAGTTCCTCCACCTGAAAGTTTAGTACTTGTAAGGCATATATATATATATATATATATATATAATTTTGTAGGAGTTAAAACATGCTTGTAGGAAAAGCAGAGAGTACAAATTTGAGCTATGTCTACCAGATCCTATGTTATACCTTGGTAGGTCCAATTTGTTCATCTCTAAGGATGATTCCATTAAGTAAGTCGCNACATGCTTATAAGGAAAGTAGAAAATACAAGTTTGAGGTGTGTCTACCAAATCCTATGTCATATCTTGGTGGTGCCAAATTTTGAGGATGACTCCATTAAGCAAATCATAATAAGTCCATATGTCCTTCAAAATTTTCAAAGGATTATGAAGAAGTCTCGCGTAATACCTTAGACATTTCGTAGTCCCTGGAATTATCTTGAGTTCATTTTGGTATTTCTATGTTTACTATATAGTTCATCCATTTAATACCCTTATGCTCAGTAAATTATGATGTTTTGATCTTCTCTTAGATGGGTTAATTATCACATGATATCTCACTTATGAGTTATATAGGTAAAGACCCTTAGGGGCAACTCAACTTAATTAAGAAATTTAATTAATTTGATTTTAAAGAATGGACTTGTAGTGTTCTGAAAAGTTTTAAATTAATTATATGTTATTTTATGAACCTCATTAGACAACATTTTGATTAATCCTAGTTCACTACTAAGCCCATGAGATTTAATGATTTGATTTACAATTTCAAAAAAAAAAGATTTTTTCAATATTTATATTTATATTCTTAATCATTATCATGAATTATAAATCATCCCAAAACCATTAGTTGGGGCTTAAAATCAGTGAGTTATGATCTTCCAAAATCAAACCCTCACCTTAATATCTCCCTATTTAAATATTCTTCCAAATTTCATCAATTTTGAAAAATTAGACATTTATCCTTTATAGAATCAAAGTGAGATTGGTTACTACCACTTATCCCTTTTATATTTCAATCATCAAAGCATATCAATTAAGATTATTTATTGCCCATTTAGCCCTTTGGTTAAGCCTAAATATTAATTAAGTTTTAAATTCCAAAATTACCCTTTTGCCCCTAAGGCCGTAATACCCTATAATTCATTAAATTAGACTCAAATGACTTGAAAATTTTATGTTACCTCACTTATGGGTTAATTAAAACATTAGAGGAGAAAATCTGATTTTTCTGAATTTATTTAATTTTTATAATTATTTTTAATGCAAAAATAGGGATTTTCAATGAAAGTTCAATAACTCAACCAAAATAAGACATAGTTCAGAGGACCATTTGGACTAAATTTTATGTTTTTGAGAGATTTGATTTACTTATTAGAATTATTTTAGTGAAAAAATTAGAAAATTTTTTTTAAGCATTTAAAATTAATATCTTGACTTAGAAAGTTAGGAAAATTAATTTAATTGGTCCCAAGTAATCAGGAAGCCAAATGTGACATTTTAGTGTGTTTTTACCATTTTGCAATTTTTATAATTTTTAATTAATTTTTAATTATTTAAATGCCCAAAAATAGTTCAAAAAAAAAGAAGTGTTTATTTTAATTTCAAATTTATTTTTCTTAGTTTCCTCTAGTCATAAGGAGCTCCTAAAATTAATTTAGTAATTTTTTTTAGATGTATTTTAATCATTAGAATTATTTTAATGCCAAAAATGTGATTTCTGTTAATTAATCCATTTGAGTGATCAAATTAACTCCAATTGACTTGAAATTTTTATGTGGAGCTCCTCTAACATTAACGTATAGTGTGGAATAGTTTTTGTGTCATTTATAATTATAATTACTCTAAATTATTTTTTTATTTTCAGGGGTTGTGACAATTAAATTTATTTTTAATAAGTTAAATTAAGTTTATATTTTTCCTAGGATCCTCTGACCACAGTGAACCCACCAAAATAAGTTTTGTATTTTTATGATAAGTATTTTGTTTATTATGATTTTCATACCAAAATAGGGGTCATTAATTTGAAAATTAGATATCCCTAGTTAGAAAGGTCCCCTGACCTTGGAAAAATCAGGGGAGATGCCTAACAATAGAGACATCTAAAGCCCCATAGTCCCATGCCATGGTGAAATGTCTATGCAAAAGAAGAATCAAAATAAGAAAAATACTATTTAATTAATTAAAAAAAAACATGCATCAAATGGACATCAAAATATTTTCACATTGTTCTCCTCTCTTTACTGAGAAAGCGGATTTTTTATTTTATTTTTGTGATTTTTCTACACAAAGATATAAATTTTTGAAGTTATGGCTATTTATTTAAATAAAAAATTCCCTATTTTAATACTTTAGTGACGTGTCACCATGCAATCCTATGACGGCTCCGAAGCTCCATGCGGCGCGCTCCCAATCTACGTCGCCGCCTGAGCCAGCTACCACGCGTCTCCTCTGTATTACTCCATCTTCTTGTCCGACACGGTCCCGTCCGTCCATCCATTACACGCACGATCTGACGGCGCTCCATCATCATCCCAAACGGACTGAACCCACGAGCTGTCTACCTTTTAATATCTCGAGCTGCACTTGACCAAATCACTTTGAGTTTGATCTTATGGACTCATCTAAGTGAGACGAACCTATCCATACACCCAACCTACCATGAAATCAATTCTAGACTCATTGAGAATTAAAATAAGCTCGGGATGGTGGGAAAATGTTATACCTTGGTCCAAGAGGGGAAACCTCAATTGGATGCTTGGAGAAGCTTCGTGGAGGTCCAAAGAGCTTGAGGATGAAGCCTCTGATTGTGGTGAATCTTCTAGAACCAAGTTCGACCAAGGCCAATTTTGGGTGTTGGTCAAAGTCCACCCTAGGGTGCTCTGGTGATGGGGCTTCTATGGGGGATCTTCCTCTCTCACTGTGTGGATGGTGTGTGTGCAATTAACTTGGATTTGGTTGAGTAATTGGGGATGTCCTGTTTCATCCTAAGGATTGAGCTCCAAAACTGAGCTTGAGCAGTGGATTTGAGTGGCTAAGGATGGTGAGATTGAACTCAAGGGGTCTTAAGGAAGCTCAGTAAGCAATTTGATAGAGTCTCCCCAAGGAATTTCAAGCTCTCCTTTTTTGGCCATGGTGGGTGGGTTTAAATAAACAAGGAAAGACAGACCACCAGAGGCAATTGGTGGGTGCTTTAGGTTGCTTATGTTGATTTCGCAAGGTGAAAAAATCCAATTGGGATGAGATAGCTTGGATTGGTTTAATTTTGAGTTTTATCCATGGGGAAGCACTTGGGGTGGCTTTTCCGGCAGCCAAGGTGGCCGACCGACTAGGGAGAGGTCACCATCCCACTGAGGGACGTCAGAGCTTGGGTTTGGTGATGTGTAAAGTTGTTGAATTAAAATAGGATGTGGGAAGGACTATTTTGGGTCAAATTGGGTCAATTCATGGATTTTGGTTGGGTTCACCCACAAAGGCTGGCTTGGATGCTGAGGGAAATCAGATGGTTCAACTTAATCATTGGTAAGGTCCCTATCCAAGTGATTTGGGTTAAGTATGGGGTTTAGGTGATTAATGGGAGGGGTTAAAAGAATTTTAAGGATATTTAAAAGTAGGTTGGCCTCCTGCCACTAATAGTACAGTAATGTGGCATGGCTCTCATGGCTCACCTATGGCTTTGGAGTGGCTTCCCTTTGACTTGGTCAACTTTCATGAGGAGGGATTTTGGATTTATTTTGGTAGTTTTGGTTAAGTTTGGCATGATGCTTAATATAGAACAATTTTATCATGAATTTGAGACTTAGGGGATGATTTTGATTAATTAAATGATGGGGATAAAATTTGTCATGTGGCTTTTGGATTTGGGCCTTTTGGAATGACTTAAGGATTTAGGCTTTTTAAAATTGAAATTGAACTTGGGATAAAATTTTGGGCTAATTGAATGATGAATTTGGTGTAGGGGGATATCATGAAAAATTTGGAAAATTTTCAAGTGATTTTTAATTGAATTGGTGGGCTAATTTGATGGATTTAAGCAAATGATCAAAATTGGGATTTTTGATTTAGGTAAAATTAGGCTTTTAATTGGATTAAATTGGTCTTGAATTTTATTTATATTATGATTGGGGATGCTAAATTTTGATTTGGAATTGAAATTGGGAAAGATTGGAGCCAATTGGTCTAAAATTGGGGTTAATTTGGGGGCATTTGGGCCTTTAAGGGCAAATTGAGGTTTTTGGTCAAATTAGGGTTTTTGGTCAAATTGGACTAATTTAGTTAAATTAGGTCAAATTGATGATAAAAAATTGAAATTGGGAATATTTGGGATGATTTTGGAATTTTTGGAATTTTTGGGTCATGAGGGGCATTTTGGTAATTTGGGCAATTTTGGGGGTATTTTGGGAATTTGATGATTTTGGTGGATTTTGGTCAATTTGGGTAGTGATGAGTGCTTTGAGATGATTTTTGGGCAAATTTGGGTATTTTGGGTAATTTTGGGATTTTTGGCAAAAATTAGGATTTTATGGGTATTTTGGTGATTTTGGACTAGAATGGGCAAGTAAGTCATGAAGCCATGCCATACCAATAGTATCCATGTGAGGAATTATTTTGGATGCTAATTATGGTGGTCCTAACCCTCTTAGCCAATGAATAGGGGTATAAGTTCATTCATATGAGTTTTCCAAAATGAGTCAGGAGACCAACTTAAAGGGTCATAGGGCCTGAGATGAGTGAAAAAGTGTAGTTTGTGCAAGTTAGCCCCACCAAAACTAGATCACCGAGGGTTAATCCTAAAGTATGACCATCCTATGGGGGACTCTCCTTGAGCTCCTCCATACTGACATGCCTATTAAGTGCTAGAGGTTAGGACCAACATGTTAAACGTTAAGTTTAGTAAAGAAGAGTTTAGAATTTCTAGTGGTGAGGGTTCCTTTTCTAGTACTCTAGGAATAGTCAACAAGAAAGTCTTATGGCTAGACCCTAGGCTACTAAAGAGGAAAAATTAGACCTCAACCAAAAATAAAGTCAACAAATGGACCTCTAATATGTGTGGTGTGCTGGGCAAACACAACGCGCATATTGGCGTTGACCAACGAGATCAACAAAACCAACACAGATTTCTAAGTCAATAAACCTAGGAAAAAGAATAGATTTGTGTGACAATTGTTTCTGCTAGGGAAGTAGCAAATGAACATTCTATCAAAATTGAGTGTTTGAAACTCCTGCTAGGGATTAGAAGGTGGATTTCAAATTATCAGGTTTTAGGTATATTAAAGGATAAGAATTAGGATTCAGGTGTTGGCCCTAAAAATGGAATTGAAATACGGGTATCAATTTTGGAAAGAGAATCAGATGCCTTAATCCATTTAAGGTGGTCTTAAACCGATCTCGAAGAATGTGAGCGGGATGCCTTGAAATAATTCCCTCAACCCTAAAAGTTTGATATTTGGACCATTGCAAAGCAATGCAAAATCGGATGTCTGTATCCTCTTCCTCTAAATCTGATTCTATTGCTAAGCAATGTGGAAGCGGATGTATGTATCATCTTCCCTGAAGGTTGATATTAGATGGAAACATATCACTACATTGGGAAGGAATGCTCAAGGACTCGGATCCAACCTATCAAGTAGCAGGACAATAACATATTGAAAAGGAAAGCGCAAGGACTCAGATCCAACTCAAGAGATGATCATAAACATATCACTACATTGGGAAGGAATGCTCAAGGACTCGGATCCAACCTAGGAGGTAGCAGAAAAGATCAGATTGAGAATGAAAGCACATGGACTCAGATCCAATTTAAGAGCTGATGAAAAATATATTACTACATTGGGAATGGAATGCTCAAAGTCTCAGATCCAACCCAAGTGGTAGTAGAAAAGATCAGATTGAGAACAAAAGCACAAGGACTCAGATCCAACTCAAGAACTGATCGGGAATATATTACTACATTGGGAAGGAATGCTCAAGGACTCAGATCCAACCCAAGAGGTAGCAGAAAAGATCAGATTAAAAAGGAAAGCTCAAGGACTCAGATCCAACTCAAGAGCTGATCAAAAATATATTTCTACATTGGGAAGGATTGCTCAAGGACTCAGATCAAACCCAAGTAGTAGCAGAAAAGATCAGATTAAGAAGAAAAGCACAAGAACTCAGATCCAACTCAAGAGCTGATTGGAAATATATTACTACATTGGGAAATGAATGCTCAAGGACTCAAATCAAACCCAAGAGGTAACATAAAAGATCAAATGGAGAAGGATAACACAAGGACTCAGATCTAACTCAAGTGCTGATCGAAAATATATTACAACATTGGGAAGGAATCCTCAAGGACTCAGATTGAACCTAAGAGGTAGCAGAAAAGATCAGATTGTGAAGGAAAGCACAAGGAAGAAAAGCACAAGGACTCAGATCCAACTCAAGAGCTTATGAAAAATATATTACTACATTGTAAAGGAATGCTTAAGGACTCAGATGCAACCCAAGAGGTTGCAGAAAAGATTAGATTAAAAAGGAAAGCTCAAGGACTCAGATCCAACTCAAGAGCTGATCAAAAATATATTACTACATCGGGAAGGATTGCTCAAGGACTCAGATCAAACCCAAGTAGTAGCAGAAAAGATCAGATTAAGAAGGAAAGCACAAGAACTCAGATCCAACTCAAGAGCTGATTGGAAATATATTTTTACATTGGGAATGGAATGCTCAAGGACTTAGATCCAACCCAAGAGGTAGTGAAAAAGATCAGATTGAGAAGGAAAGCATGAGGACTCAGATCCAACTCAAGAGCTGATCGAAAATATATCACTACATTGGGAAGGAATGCTCGAGGACTCAGATCCAGCCCAAGAGGTAGCAGAAGAGATCAGATTAAGAAGGAAAGCACAAGGACTCATATCCAACTCAAGAGCTAATCGAAAATATATTACTACATTGGGAATGGAATGCTCAAGGACTCAAATCCTACCCAAGAGGTAGCAGAAAATATCAGATTAAGAAGGAAAGCATAAGGAATCAGATCCAACTCAAGAGCTGACCGGAAATATATTACTACATCAAGAAGGAATGCTCAAGGACTCAGATCCAACCTAAGAAGTAGCAGAAAAGATCAGATTAAGAAGGAAAGCACAAGGACTCAGATCCAACTCAGGAGCTGATTGGAAATATATTACTACATTGAGAAGGAATTCTCAAGGACTCAGATCTAACCCAAGATGTAAGGGAGGGAATCAGAATCTCAGTACTAACCCGAGAACAATAGGAACATAGTGCAGGGAAATCATGGTGTTGACATTGGTGACGAAAACTTGTGAAATTGTTTAAAATTTTATTCAGAATGTGAAATTCCATAAAGATGTGAAGAAAACTGGTGCAGGCCAGAATAGTCGCGCTACACAAGTAAAGAGTAAGTAATCTCGAACTCGAGAGAAGCAAACTCAGCAAATTTATCATTTTATTTTCTTGTTATTTTTATCATATTTAATTATCAAAATAGATTTTCAAAATTTTAATTTTTGTTGGTTGATTTTCCAAAATATTTTAAATTTTAATATCAGGCATTCGTGGTATCGTTCTTTGTTCATTATAATTTAGAACTATTATTCGGTTCCGTGGCACTTTATCAATCGTACAAAGAGGGCAATTTGAGAAGCAAGCTGAAACTTGAAAGAAATTTCATTAACCTGTTTCAAATATGAATTACAGAATGAGTACATGTTGAAGTATCAAAAGACAACATGTTGAATACATTTAAAACACCATATACTGAATTCATATCATAATCTAAACATATCTGATACATGTCTCATCATATATGCTGCATCAAAACACAGTACAAAAAGGTGCTAGCTGACTACCCATCTTCAGTGGGGTGAGCTCTTTATCAAGCTGACCCACTAAGCCACGCTCCAAGATAAGAACTCCCTTTGCACGTACTTAGAGGTACAACCTTCTCATAACTCATAAGGCTACAGTTCTTCCAATTCTGGGTCTAGACGAAACCCTCGTGGTATCTTTTCTTCTCACATTCTTCTGAAAGTTACGGAAACTCTGGCATATCACACTCTTGGGATACAATGTTTGGACAAATCAGCTCCATTTCCTTTCAAAACCAATACTGAACCCATTGCAAGGGAATCTCCATGAACCCTCTGAATTCTCTGGGGCCAATGATGTTGATTTCTTTTCCAAAAAGTATGTTGCTTCTGCTCATGAATGAGACTATACAAAAATGTCTGACGAAGTCGTGGTGGTCAGTATGAGGAGGAATGCAATCCCCCTTCTCATAAATGTTGATTATACAGCTGTTTGGGATGCAGTCAGGTGGCAGTATACTCCATCGAATCAGCCTCTTGACCATTATTTTTATTACATAAATCATTGGATCCACCGCATTAATCTTAAGATTCAAGGGGGGTTCCCTAGCCTATCTTCAAAAAATTTGTAACAATAGCCACATTGAATGGTTATTCTTCCTTTCCCGCACATCCATTTTCGTGGCTCTGAGTAAGTCCTTGGCCTCAGCTGACCAGCTAGACCTCTGTCCCTTAGGTCAAATACAGAGTCTAAAATTCTCATCTCATCATTTTCTGAGAAAACTCCAGTGTATAGTGCCAAACCTTCCAAAATATTGACAACTTCACCTTGAATTTCCTTATAGAACTTGAATTCTTTTCTTTTAACTCTACACATTCTCTCTAACTCTGTTGTGGAAATATCATCAAGTTATATGCGCTATCTCCTTTTCTTGACATTTTCAAGAACCCATGTCTGCTTTGGTTCTGTAGGCAATGGGATGTACGACTCCGCATCTGGATGTGCTGTCTCCTGGCCTCCCATACTGGAGACTGTAAAATCTTGAAAAGAACTATTGCAATCCCAATGTAGAACGTTGCATCTTGAACATTCAACAAATGCTCCTCCAGCACATGCTCTTACGGGGATTTCAACATTGCTTAGTGGGCAACCCTTGTAGGAATCATGGGGTGTCTCTGTCTTCATCGGCTCTATAGCAGGCTCCAACTCATCCTCTGCATCAGATGGGCTAGAAGTGGTCTCCTTTATACATGGCTCATAAATCTTCCCCTCAGGAATAGGGGTGAGTAAACCTATTGCTTCTTTCTATCGTCTTCTTTCTTCCCGCTTGAAGGCTCTATGTTTGTGTCGGTTTGCATTGCGTCATTGCGTTCTTTTGAGTGGTTCATCCGTCACTCTCTCTTCATTGGACCTACTAAATACCCTGTTGGAGCAGTTATCAGGGACTATATGCGATTGGTTCCTCTGGCTGGATATTGTTATTGCATGATCATCTTCTTCCTTTTCTGTGAAGAGTCTTCTCTGGTGCCCATCTTTAGCAAAGATGGCAATCTTATTTTTCCCGGTGATTGACAATGTCCATCTGGGAATTTTCCTTTTTCACATTGACTTGACTGAAGTCTTAGTCCATATCTAAAATAACACACTGAGCAGCCCTTTCTTCATTTAGTTTGAGATTGAGGCCATCTCAAAAAGAGAAAATCAACTTGCATTTCGACATTTCTCCTGCAAAAGACAGAAAAAACATAAGAGCGCTAACATTCAGCATGAACAAGAACAAGAACGAAACACTTATTAAACAATAATTTTTTTATTTGCAAATTTTATTCATTAAGTTTTTTTAATTTAGTTAGATTTTGAAACTAGAAACAGGAAAAAGGGAAACAAAATGGGCAAACCCAAAATTTTTTATTTTATTGAGGTTAATTTATTACAAAATTTTTGGACCCAGTCACAGACGCTTGGCCAAATAAATAACCCCAAAATAATTAAAATTTTAAAAGCAAATGTTGATTTCAAGCTGCGTCATGTAGGGTAATATATCTTCAAGTAGCAAC
This sequence comes from Phalaenopsis hybrid cultivar, assembly GCA_002079205.1. NCBI lineage: Eukaryota > Viridiplantae > Streptophyta > Magnoliopsida > Asparagales > Orchidaceae > Phalaenopsis > Phalaenopsis hybrid cultivar. The sequence goes on from JXCR01145754.1 coordinate 208,506, forward strand.
CATTGACCGACAACATAGGTCTTTCGCCCTGAAAATCAACCAGGTGGTAAGATCCTCCTGAGTAAACTTCTTCTATGACAAATGGTCCCTCCCAAGTTGGTTCAAATTTTTTACCTATTGTACGGTGTGTAAGAATAGGTATTTTGAGAACGAGGACAAGATCACCAACTTTAAACGTCCTTAGGCAAACCAATTTGTTGCGAGCCTGCACCATTCTTACTCGGTAGAGCTCCAAGTGTTGTTGTGCTTCTAATATTTTCCTTTGAGATTTTCCAATTCTTTAAGTTTGAGCTTTGCACTTTCTTCTGTTGTGATTTGGTTGGCGACGGTGACTCTGAGAGATGGTGTCTGAACTTCTAGCGGTAGTACGACCTTGGACCCATACACAAGGCTCACAAAGCTTCTAATAGTATGTTATGCCAATCTCTTTTATTGTCATGCAATGTCCTTTTCAGGATCTGCACCAGTGTTTTGTTGAAAGCTTCGGCTAAGCAATTTTCTTTAAGATAGTAGATTGTTGAGTATCTCTAGTCTATCCCATGTCGTTTAACAAAATTATTGATCTTTATTCTTCTGAAGGCTGTTCTATTATTAGAAATTACTCTATGTGAAACAGCTAAACAATAGACTATATTGGTCTTAAAAAATTGCAAAACATGTTGTGATTTGACTTCTCGTAATGGCACTACCTCAATCTACTTGGAAAAATAATCTGTAGTGGAGAGGATGAATCTATGTCCCTTAGAGGATGGAGGATTTATTGGAACTATTATGTCCATGCCTTGATATACCAAAAATATATGCATTTTTAGACCCATATTTTATACTCATTTCTGGTGATATTGCACTTTAATGGAAGGAATTTTTCATGTTTTCTTATAGGTTGTTGATTTTTAGGACTTGGAGCAAACATGAAGAAAAAAATGAAATTTGGAGTCAAAATGGAGAATATGAAAATTTGTTCAGCGTCAACGGCGCCGTTTAACAAAGAGCAGCAAATTAAATAGAAGATAACTGGCGTCGATGGTGCCAGTGTCGGTGCAGACCCTGTTTCCTGAAGATTTGACAAATTTGAATGCTTTTTAAAGAGTTTTTGGATGCACCTATTGGAGAACCAACTCTAGGCTTTATTCGGGGCCGAAATTGATCAGAAAAGTGACACTTCTTGACCTCTCATCGCCCAAATTTCAACCACCTATGCACCGCACACTTTTTTATTTCATTCCACAACCATTTAGAGTCTATTATTCTTATAATTTAGAGTTTTTATGATGAGATAAAGTGTGAATTCTTCTCTAAGATTTGTTGGATAAGGAGAAAAGTAAGAGATTTCTTCTTCCTACATTTTCTAGGAGAGGCTACAAGGGATTTACTTTGAGAAATAGTTTCAGATATGTGTTGTTTGTTTAATAGTATTGTATGAACTTTCTTTTATATATAAAATTTGTGTTTTGTTGTATATTTCTTATGAAGTCTGAGTGAATTCCTTAATCTTTCTCCATACTCTGAGATATGGTGAAATGAAGAGATAATATGGATGTGCCAATATTAAAACTTAAAATAAATTGTCATGGTTTTTCAACTCCGAAGTTAATTTACTTTTTGATTTGGCCAATTGAATTATTAAAATTTATTTTGAACATGTGATCCAAGAAATGGAGTATGAGTTCTACAACAGAGTGAGGATCACATTTGATTCCATGAAGGAGAATTTTCGTTCATGAAATTAAGTTTAAATAAATAGAGAAATATACATTGTTGGGTGTAGAATTAGAGATTTTAGGGTGACAGACTAAAAATCCCCAATTCTGTCTTAGTGTTTAAGAACTAAAGCAAGATTTAGCCTTCAGGGGAAGGGAAGTGAGAGCTCTGGAGTGGGAGCCAGTATCCTCCTAGCCTAGCCATGGATTTAGGGACTAAACCTGGGATTAGCCAATGATTTTCTATAACACTAAATCAGGGTAGAGAATTAAAATTGCTTCTATTTGGCATAATACATATTTAAACCATTTATTTCATCTCGAGGGTAGAGAATTAAAACTGCTCCTATTTGGCACAATAAATATTAAAACCATTTATCTCATCTCATTTTACCAAAATCTCATTGTAGAAAATTAAAACTACTCCTATTTGGCACAATACATATTCTAACCATTTACCTCATCTCATTTTACCAAACTCTCATTGTAGTGGGAAAGATGTTTTTTCACATTAGAGATCTTCATCACATAAACATAGTTTAATAGTTTAATAGTTTAGTAGTTACTGTTTAAACTTTGCATTTCAGTTTTGCTAGTAGTTAAATAATTTAGTTATGATAATATCTCAACATTTGAAATAGTGACAGTAATTTCATTTCACTTTCTGTGAATTTCTTAGTTAATTTATCATTTCAAATTTAAACGTTCCCCGTGGGATCGATATTTGAGGCTTAAATAGAAAGTCTTTTATTACTTGATAACGATATGTATACTTGCGTAGAATCCCAATATTAATTGCTTGAATTTCTTAATTATATATAAAGCATCAAGTTTTTGACACTGTTACATGGCGGAGTCAACTTTATCATTTTTATACAACTATATTTCCTTGGGATCAAGTTTTTGGCACCGTTGCCGCGGAAGGTAACAGTAGATTAAATAGATTTGGTAAATTATGAAATTTAGATACATATATATATATATATATATATAAGAAAAAAGATCAAAAAATAAAAAAAAATAAAAATAAAAAATCTAAGAAGAAATATATTTTTATTTAAGAGTTATTTTTAAGAAAATTTTCTATGCTTATTAAATTTATTTATGCAAAATATTAGATCTGAATGTTCAGTACCTTACGATTCAGAATTAAAAAGTACTATTAGAAAAATTTGAAAACAACAAAAAGAAATTAAAGTTTTGAACAAAATGGCGAATAACTTAGATAATCAAATAAATAAAAATCGACAAAGATCTTTAAAAGATTATGCTAATCCAACAACAGATGGACTTTACTTAACTATTCAAAATCCTGATGTTGCTGCTAATTCATTTAAGCTTAAACCTGCTATTATCTAAATGGTACAAAATAATCAGTTTGGAGGAACACCTACTGAAGATCCTAACTTACATCTTGCTAGTTTTCCTGAAATATGTGCTACTTTTAAATATGATGAAGTGTCTAATGATGCTGTTAGACTTAGAATTTTTCCTTTTTCATTAAGGGATAAAGCCAAAGCTTGGATAAATTCATTAGCACCTGGATCTATCAGAACTTGGGGAGAACTATCATAAAAATTCTTGGCTATATATTTTCTACCCTAAAAAACTGCTAAGCTTAGTAATGATATTACATCTTTTTGTCAGTTTGAAGGGGAATTGATATATGAAGCTTGAGAAAGATTTAAAGATCTTATTAGAAAATGTCTCCATCATTCTTTACCATATTGGTTAATAATTCAAGCAAATTTACAATAGATTAGTAGGATTACTTAGATCTATTATAGATGCTGCTGCAGATGGATCACTAATGTCAAAACTTTTAGATGAAGCATACTCTTTAATAGAAGAAATGGCTACTTTTCAATGGTCCTCTGAAAGGGTAAATCCTAAGAGAGTAGCTAGTATTCATGACTCTGATGCAATGTCTATTTTAGCATCTCAAATTGCTGCTATTTTGAAAAAAGATTGATCAAATTGGAGTGAACTATTCTCAAATACCCCCAGTGTTAGAGAAAAATTTGCTAGGACAGATAATTGATACTCAATCATCTTATGAAACTTTGAATGCTACAAATAATTGAAATAACAATCCCTATTCTAATTATTATAAACCTGGATGGAAAAATCACCCTAATTTTAGTTAGAATAATTATAACAATTCGGTGAATCCCTCCAAAAATTTAAACAACCAAAGAAATCCTAATTATTGACTTTATTATCTTCCTCGATTTAACTCTAACCCTAACCTAAAAGTTAAGGAAAAAAAGTTGACGATGGAAGAAGTAATGTTGAATATCGGAAATCAAATACAAAATCAAGGGTCTGCTATTAGAAATATTAAAAATCAATTAGAACATATTGTTATTGCACTTAGTAACAGACCTTCAGGAATTCTTTCGAGTACTGTGGAAGTTAATCCAAAAGATCAAAATAAGGAATAAATTAAATTTATTCAATTATGAAGTGGAAAAGAAGTTGAAACATGAATCTAAAGAGAAATTGAAGTTGATGAAGAGAAGGAAGAAATGGAAAATGACCACAATGAAAATGAACAAACACAAGTTCCCTTAAGAAAAACCATTACCTCTTTTTCCTCAACGACTGAAGCAGAAGAATAAAGATAAATAATTTACAAAATTTTTGGAAATCCTTAAGAATCTAACGATAAACATTCCTTTCGTTGAAGCTTTGGAACAAACACCAAGTTATGTGAAATTTATGAAAGATATACTAAATAAGAAAATAAAGTTTACAGATCATAAGACCGTTGGACTTAGTGAAGAGTGTAGTGCTATTATTTAGAAAAAGATTCCTGAAAGCTAAAAGATCCTGGTAGTTTTACTATACCTTGTGCTTTTGGTGAAAAGTTTTTTGAAAAATCCTTATGTGAATTATGAGCGAGTATCAATCTTATGCCTCTATCAATTTTTAAACTCTTAGATTTAGGAAAGATTTCCCTTACTACTGTAACTCTTCAGTTACCTGATCTATCAATAACTTATCAAAAAGGAGTTATAGAAGATGAATTAGTGAAAGTGGATAAATTTATTTTCCCAGCAGAATTTATAGTTTTGGATATGGAGGAAGCAATTCTTATTATTTTGGGAAGACCATTCCTTGCAATAGGGAGAGCTGAATAGATGTGCAAAAAGGAGAATTAATAATGAGAGTTAACGATCAAAAAGTAATATTTAATATTGCAAATGCTATGAAATATCCTGCAATAGAAAAAAATAATGAATATTTTAGGATGGAAGTTACTGATTATCTTAGTAATGAGCAATTTAAGGAAGAGTTTGAAGACAAATTAAGGAAATGAGAATTTATTGAGAACGACGATGAAATAAAAGAAGAAGATTTAGATTATATTCAGGACAAATTTGAAACTTTAGATTTATTGAAAAATTATAATAAAAATCTTATTCCTTCAAGTATTAAAGCACTTGAACTGAAAATATTACCTGTCCATTTAAAATATGTGTTTTTATGAGAGTCATCTACATTGCGTGTTATTGTATAGAGATGTTCAAGAATAAAAATAATAGAGACATTAAAAAGATATAAAAAGGCTTTAGGATGGACTTTAGCAGATATTAAAGGAATTTGTCCTTCAATTTGTATGCACAGAATTCTATTAAATGAAAAATACGAATATAAAACTGATCTGCAAAGGAGATTAAACCTAATAATGAAAAAAAAAGGTTAAAAAAGAAATCTTAAAATGGTTAGATGCTGAAATTATATATCATATTTTAGACAGTGCATGGGTGAGTCCAATTCACTGTGTTCTGAAGAAAGGAGGAGTGACTATTGACGAAAATGAGAAAAATGAATTAAATCCAATAAGACAAGTTATTGGTTGGCGAATCTGTATTGACTATAGAAAATTAAACATGACCAATAGGAAATATCACTTTCCTTTAACCTTTCTAGACCAAATGTTGAATAGATTGGTTGGAAATAAATATTATTGCTTTTTAAATGGATATACCAGTTATCACCAAATTCCAATTGCTCTAGAGGATTAAGAGAAGACAACATTTACATGCCCTTATGGAACATTTGTCTTTCATAGAATGCCTTTTGGACTATGCAATGCAACTGCAACATTTCAAAAATGTGTGATGTCAATATTTAGTAATTTGATTGAGCATGGAATGGAAGTATTTATGGATGATTTTTTTGTATTCAAAACTTTGTTTGAATTATGTTTAAATAATTTAGAAAAGGATTTGGAAGTATGTGAAAGAATCAACCTAGTATTAAATTGGGAAAAATGTCAATTTATGGTTGCAAGAGGAATTGTACTTAAACATAAAATTTCTGAAAATGACATGAAAGTAGATTCTGCAAAAATTCAAGTTATTGAAAAATTACCACCTCCTACTACCGTTAAAGGGTAAGAAGCTTTTTAGGACATGCTGGTTTCTATAGGCGTTACATAAAAAAAATTTCAAAAATAAATAAGCCTTTATGCTAACTTTTAGAAAAAGATACAGAATTTGATTTTAACAAGGAATGCATAAAAGCATTTGAATTATTGAAAGTAAAACTAATCACTGCACCTATAATAGTTTAACCTAACTGGGAAAAACCATTTGAAATAATGTGTGAAGCTAGTGATTATGCTATTGGGATTGTTTAGGACAAAGGCACAACAAGATTTTTAAGGTAATATATTATGCTAGTACAACTCTAAATGATGCTCAAATCAATTACGCTACAACTGAAAGAAAGTTATTAGCTATTGTTTATGCCTTTGATAAATTTAGACCTTATTTATTTGGAACTAAATGTATAATGCATACAAATCATTTTGCTTTTAAATACTTAATGCAAAAGAAGAATGCTAAACCAAGATTAATTAGATGGATACTTCTTTTGCAAGGGTTTGATTTTATTGTAGTTGATAGAAAGTGAAATGATAATCAAATAGATGATCATTTGTCTAGACTAGAAAAAGAAATAAGAACTAATTTTGCAAATGAAATTTTAGAAAATTTCCTTGATGAACAATTATATAGGATTTAAGAAATAGATACACCATGGTATGCTAATATAGTAAATTATATTGTAAGTGATATTCTACAACTAAATAATAAAAATCAACAATTAAAGAAAGTTATATATGATTCAAAATTCTATTTTTTGGATGACCCATATTTATATGAACAATGTAAAGATCTAATTATGAGAAAGTGTGTGCCTTATGAAGAAACTCAATAAATAATTGAAAGTTGTCATGATTCTGAATTTGAAGGACATTTTCAAACAAATAGAACTATATATAAAATTTTACAATATAGATTTTATTGGCCTACTCTTTTTAGAGATGTTAATAAATATATTAAAACATGCGATCGATGTAGCGAGTAGGAAATATTTCTAGAAGAAACAAAATGCCTCTGAATTACACATTGGAAGGTGAAATTTTTGATGTATGAGGATTAGATTTTATGGGACCATTTATGCCTTCATTTGGAAACGTATATATATTACTTTTTGTTGATTATATGTCTAAATAGATTGAAGCTATTACTGTACCTAGATATGTAGCTTGGAGTGTTTTTAAATATTTAATTAAAAATATTTTTACAAGATATGGAATGTCGAGAGTAATTATTACGGATTGAGGATCTCATTTTAAAAATAAGAGAATCAAAAAATTGATTATGAAATATGATATTATGTATAGATTCTCTACTGCTTATCATCCTCAGACTAGCGGTTTAGCAGAGATATCGAATCCTGAAATAAAACAAATTTTAGAAAAAGTTGTAAATCCTTATAAATTGGATAGGTCTTCAAGATTAAACAATGCATTATGGGCATACAGATTTTCTTATAAGACTCCTATAAGAATGTCCTCATATAGACTTATTTTTGGAAAAACATGTCACTGACCAGTAGAATTGGAGCATAAAGCATTTTGGGCTAATAAAAATATATTTTTAATCTAAAAGATGTTGGTGAAAAAAGAATATTTCAACTCAATGAACTTGAAGAGATTAGAAATGAAGCGTATGATAATGCAAAAATCTATAAAAAGAACATGAAAATATGGCATGATCAAAAGATTATTAGAAAGAAGTTTGAACTTCGACAAGAAGTTTTATTATATAATACAAGATTGAGATTATTTCCAGGAAAAATGAAATCCAAATGGTTACGAACATTTAAAGTGATTAAAATCTATCATTATGGAACTATTGTTATTAAGGATCTTAAAACTGCAAAGATCTTTAAATTTAATGGGCATCAATTGAAACATTACTATAAAGGACACATACCACAATTTAAAGAATTTTTAATGTCAAGTCAACCCAACTAAACAAATGTTACGTCAGGTTGACGAAGTTAAACCAAGCGCTTTGTGGGAGACAACCCATATATAAATATATATATTTATATATTACTATTTTGTCTAATAAGTGTTTTATATATTAGGAAATAATAATCCTACGGAATTTTATATATCATAAATTAAGAAAAATCTTGGTATTGGAGGAAAATTTGGAATCAAATTATAAAAAAATAAGAACGGATGCAGAATTGGCTCTGGCGCCGACGACGCCAGAATGATTGTTGACGGCACCACTGTAATCAAGCTCTGGTGCCGACAACTCATTGGGAGCACTGACGACATTGGAAGTAGTTCCGCGCTGTTTGAAAAATTTGGCAAAATTTGGCGGGATGGAATGAAGGAATAACCGTCGGGAGGTGTTTTTAAAGTCCTAAAAAATTCCTTGGACGACCAGGAACTTCATACTTTCGAATTCCATGGCTTCTAATTCCAGAAATACTTACAGGTATGGAGTTTTCAATAGAAAAAAGTTTATCAGTTTTGACGCGCAGAGATTATACGACAAAGTTATTACGAAGAAGAGACTTATTAAGGAGAGAAGCTTTGTCAATCATTGCTTAGTTAATCCAAGTTCTCCGATTGATAAAATTAATGTACAAAGACGATGTGAAGTTCTATGCTACACTACCGATACAGTTGTTGTACCAGTGGTGAAAAAATTCTATGCCAACTTGCATGGAATTACCCAAGGAGTTGCCTTCGTACGAGATAAGGCTGTTCCATTTACTCTGACTCAAATCAATGAATCGTATATGATAGAAAATGTTCCAATATGTCATTATAAAAATTTCATCTCAACAAGAGATTTGATGCAAGATGTCTATAATTTTATGACTGATGAAAATGGTAGCTGGAAAATCTGAGATGAGGGAAATATTAGTTTCTCTAATTCATTGATTAATCCAATATTGAAATAGTGGTATTTCTTCATTTCTACAAAATTACTCCCTACTATGAAGATTAGTGGAGTCACCAAAGAAAGTGCTATTTTAAATTATTGCATTCAAATGAAAAAGCCCATTGGTGTAGGATCTATCATTTTTAAATTTGTTATGGGTATTATTATGAATGGGCCTATATATGGACTAGACATCCTTTTACAATTTTTTTACCTAGCAGTCAATCTCATGTTCCAAATGAAAGTTGGGAAAAAGTTTTATAACCTTGGGAGTCCAAGATTCCTATTTATGATAATTAAATTCGGAAGGATAATGAAGCATTAGATGCTATCTTAGACCATTCATCACAAGCTTCAACTCAATTAATGCCACTAACAGTTGGAAGTTCACTCGCATTGGAAAAGAAAATTAAGAAAATTGAAAGAGAACTTCAGAGTATTTTGAATTCAACAGGAGATCTTAAATACCTTTTCGATCACCTAGATTGGAGGATGAAGGAGAATTTTGATCATACGGGAACAATTGAGGCAGGATTAGTGCAGATGTTCAAGGAAAAAGGATGGATTAAAGAAAATTTGATTGATCAATTCCCTTATCGACCCTTCTACAATCTGTACGTTCATTACCAGTCCATGGGAGATATTGGAGGAGGAAAAAGTTCTGAATAAGAGGCAAAATTATTGAAGAAGTTGGACACTCTACTAGTTTATAATACTTATGTATTTAATGTATTTATGTGGATTTTATTTAGTTTGCTTTGCTTTAAAATTCATGATTTGCACCTTAAAACTCTGATTTTACCCTTTGAGCCACTTTAAACCTTCGATTTTTGCACCCAGGGCTTGCTATTGCTCGGATTTGAGGCGAGTTTGAGGCAAAGGAAGTTCAAATTTCATCTTCAAAAGGTAAGAACTACACTTTGAATAAAAAATTTTTAATTTTCACCAAGGATTTATCTCACATTGCCGAGATCTAAAAATTTTTGAAATTTTTTGAAAGATTTTGAGAAAATCCTTTGGTGAAGAATGACCAAAGAAAAATATGTTGAGATTTTCATACCTATTTTATACTAATATTGATGGTATTACACTTTAAAGAAGGGTATTTTTGATATTTTGTTGCAGGTATGTTGAATTATGTTCATTGGAAGAAAAAGATGCAAAAAGGAGTGAATTTGGAGAAAAAAGGACCAAAATATGAAGATTTGAACTAGGACACCGACGATGAGCCCAACAGCCCTGACGACGGGATTTTACCGAGAGTCAAAAATCAAATATTTTAGAGGGCCGCCGACGGTGCCTTCGAGGCTACCGACAGTGAGAACGGCAGTTCTCTAAACAGCTGCTTTGAATGTGGATAATTTTTGAAGGGACGCTTAGGCAACTCTTGGAAAACTCTTCTATAACTTTAAGAGAAACATTTGGGCCGAAAAAAAAGGAGCCCTGTGGTGGTGTCTGCTGAGATTTTGTTGTTTGTAGAGTGTAGAGAGTTTAATTTAGCGTTAGTATTGTGAGGAATTCTTCGAGAGATTGTAAGAGTGGAGGGAAAGAAAAAGATTTCTTCCTCCTTGCCGCTTCGAAGAAGAATTCTGTGTGTTGTAAAGAAAGAAAGAGATTCAGAGGAACTTCAAGGAGTTTGCTTGTGGAGGAATTAGAGATAAGTGGTATTTACTTATTGAAGTTTGTATGACTTTAATTTTATATATAAATTGCAAGTTTTGTCGTATCTTATCTATGGGTTCTGAGTAGTTTTCTCTATCTTTCTCCTTATATTGAGATTTTGTAAAATAGTGATTTGAATTGGTTGAGCCATGAGAATGTTAAAGAAGTTGTGATGATCTTTTCACTTTGATCTTAATTTAATTTCAATCTGACTAATTAATTTGTTAAAATATGTTGAGTTTTACATCTAAAGTGAAGATTACATCCAAGATTTAGGGAGGTCAAAGTCCTTGAAAGTTGGGTGTAAATAAATATGAAAATAAAATTGTCGGGCATAAAATTAGAGATTTTAGAGTGGCAGACTAAAATCCTCAATTTGGTCTTATCATTTTGGTGCTGAAGTATAGATGTTAACACTCAGGTGAGGGGAACGTGGGAGCTCCGAAGTGAGAGCCGGTATCCTCCCAGCCTAGCCGCAGATTCAGTAACCAAGCATAGGATTAGTCAATGTTCTTTATGCCTAGACCAAAGGGTACAGAATAGGTATGCTCCTATTTGGCACAATATAATTTGAATTAATTCGCTTTATCCATTCACTTTAATTTCTTGACAAGGAGAATGAGCTTTCTTATATATTGAACTTCACATTAGAAATTTTATTAGTATAATTAATTAATTAAGAGTTTGTTAAAATTACATATTTATTTCAATTGCCTATTAATGAAAAATAAAAAATTTGAACTGTATTGTTGTGATTAAGTATTGATTTTCTAGATCTTAGTTCGTAGCCTCTAGTATTACTCCCTGAGGGATCGATATAATGGACTCCATTAGAGCCCTGTATTACTTGAGCGATATATATACTTGCATTGATAAGTGTGACTTTGCAATTATTGAATATTTTATACATATTTTTATCAAATCTATAACCATTGTCAAGTTTTTGGCGCCGTTGCCGGGGACTTAAATCTTCTAGCAACAATGTCAAATTCTTGTATTTTTAAGCATATATAAAGTTGATGTCAATTTTTTGGCGCCATTGTCGGGGAGTAAAAAAAATCATAATTAGAGTAACGGACAAATTAGGACTATTAAAAAACTTTTACTTGAATTGCAACTTATTTTCATGTTTAGTTAACTATTTTTCTGTGTTTTGATTTCAATTGTATGCATAAATTTGGACCTGAAAATCTTAGACCCTACGATTCAGAATTAGAACGCACTATTAGGAGAATTAAAAAACTAAGAAAAGAACCTAGAAATCCTGACACAATGGACAACAACGTGAACATTCAAGGAATAAAAAATGAACATCAACCGAGACCTCTACGAGATTATAGAAATCCTACAACAGATGAAATTCACTTATCTATCTAAAATCCTGGTGTAGCTGCTAATTCATTTAAGCTCAAACCTGCTATTATCCAAATGGTACAAAATAATCAATTCGGTGGTACGCCAAATGAAGATCCTAATTTACACCTTGCAAGTTTTTTTAGAACTTTGTGCTACCTTTAAATATGATAGAGTTTCGAACGGTGATGTTAGACTTAGACTTTTTCTTTTTTCACTTAGGGATAAGGCTAAGATGTGGTTAAATTTGTTAGCACCTAGATCTATTAGAACTTGGGGAGAACTTTCACAGAAATTTCAATCCAAATATTTTCCTCCATCCAAAACTGTTAAACATAGAAATGACATAACATCATTTTGTCAGATTGATCTCGAGAGTCGATATATGAAGCTTGGAAGAGATTTAAAGATCTTCTTAGGAAGTTCCCTCATCATTCATTACCAGATTGGTTGATAATTCAAACTTTTTATAATGGATTAGTGGGATATGTTCTCATCATTCATTACTAGATTGGTTGATAATTCAAACTTTTTATAATGGATTAGTGGGATCTCCCATCATTCGTTACCATACTGGTTAATAATTCAAACCTTTTATAATGGATTAGTGGGATCTCTTTGATGATAGATGCTGCGGCTGATGGTTCTTTAATATCAAAACCTTTTGATGAGGCTTATTCATTAATAGAAGAGAAAATATAGATGTTGCGGCTGGTGGTTCTTTAATGTCAAAACCTTTTGATGAGGCTTATTCATTTGTTACCAGATTGGTTGATAATTCAAACTTTTTATAATGGATTAGTGGGATCTCTTAGATTGATTGTCACCAGATTGGTTGATAATTCAAACTTTTTATAATGGATTAGTGGGATCTCTTAGATCGATTATGATGTTGCGGCTGGTGGTTCTTTAATGTCAAAACTTTTTGCGAGGCTTATTCATTAATAGAAATTGCGGCTGGTGGTTCTTTAATGTCAAAACCTTTTGATGAGACTTATTCATTAATAGAAGAGAACTGATGGTTCTTTAATGTCAAAACCTTTTGATGAGGCTTATTAGTTAATAGAAGAGATGGTTTGATAATTCAAACTTTTTATAATGGATTAGTGGGATCTCTTAGATCGATTATAGATGTTGCGTTGGTGGTTCTTTAATGTCAAAACTTTTTGCGAGGCTTATTCATTAATAGAAATTGCGGCTGGTGGTTCTTTAATGTCAAAACCTTTTGATGAGACTTATTCATTAATAGAAGAGAATGCTACCAACAATTTTCAATGGCCCTCTGAGCGGGTAAATCCTAAAAGAGTAGCTAGTATCCACGATTCTGATGTGATATCTATGTTAGCTTCACAGATTGCTGCAATATCAAAGAAATTAGATGATTATGGAATAAATTATTCTCCAACACCCACTATGTTGGAAGAGAATTCATCTAGGCAATTTATGGATGTTCAACCTTTGTATGACACTTTAAATGCGATTAACAATAGACCCAACAATCCTTATACAAACTATTATAACCCAGGTTGGAAGAATCATCCTAATTTTAATTGGAATAACAATTCTTCTTACGATCAACAATGTGCAAACAACCCAATGAACCCATTAGAAAATTCATCCAACCAAGGAAATGTTAACTATAGACCCCAACAATGGGCAAACAACTCAGTGAACCCATTAGGAAATTCATCCAACCAGGGAAATGTTAATAAACAATGGGCAAACAACCCAGTGAACCCATTAGGAAATTCATCCAACCAAGAAAATGTTAACTATGGCGAACAACCCAGTGAACCCATTAGGAAATTCATCCAACTAAGGAAATGTTAACTATAGACCTTAAGTTGGAAGATCATCCAAATTTTAATTGGAATAACAATTCTTCTACAAATCAACAATGGGGAACCGTAAACCCTAGGAAATGTTAATTATTGATCTTATTATCCTCCAGGATTTAACAGTAACACTCAATTTAAGGAAAAGAAGTTGTTTATGGAAGAACAGATACTGAACATGGGTCAACAATTACAAAATCAAGGAAATCAATTACAAATTCAAGGAAACCAGCTACAAAATCAAGGTACTGCTATCAAGAATATTGAAAACCAATTGGGGCATATCGCTACTGCGCTGAGTAACCGAACATTGGGAACTTTTCCTACTTCTTTGGAACCAAATCCTAAATATCAAAGAAAAGAACAAATAAAAGTGATACAATTACTAAGTGGAAAAGAATTAGAAATAAGAGTGCAGAAAGAAAAGGAAACTGAAAAAGAAAAAGTGGATATAGAGAAAGAAAAGGATCATGAATAACCAGATTTAGAATATTCACTAACACCAATGAAGATTACTGTGGAGAAACCTCCACCACCATTTCCCCAAAGATTGAAAGAACACAAAAGGGATAAACAACTCTTCAAGTTTTTAAAAATTCTTAAGAAATTAACGATAAATATTCCTTTTGTAGAAGCTTTAGAGCAAATGCCCAATTATGTGAAATTTATGAAAGATGTTTTGAACAAGAAAAAGAAGTTCATTGATAATGAGACTGTTGCACTTAGCGAAGAGTCTAGTGCAATTATTTAGAAAAAGCTTCCTGAAAAATTAAAAGATTGAGGTAGTTTCACTATACCGTGTGCTATCGGTAAAAAATTTTATGGAAGAGCTTTATGTGATTTTGGAGCGAGCATTAATCTTATGCCTCTATCAATTTTCAAAAGATTAGGATTAGGAGAAGTCTCACCTACCTATAACTCGTTAGTTAGCGCATCGTTCAGTTACTTATCGTGAGGGAGTTATAGAAGATGTGTTAGTAAAAGTTGATAAATTTTAATTAGCAGACCGATCAGTTACATATCCTAAGGGAGTTATAGAAGATGTGTTAGTAAAAGTGACCTCTATCAATTTTCAAAAGATTAGGATTAGGAGAAGTCTCACCTACTTCTATAACTCTTCACTATATCAATTTTCAAAAGATTAGGATTAGGAGAAGTCTCACCTACTTCTGTAACTCTTCAGTTATCGGATCGATCAGTTACATATCCTAAGGGAGTTATAGAAGACGTGTTAGTAAAAGTTGACAAATCTTAGGAGAAGTCTCACCTACTTCTGTAACTCTTCAATTAGCAGATCGATCAGTTACATATCCTTAGAAGACGTGTTAGTAAAAGTTGACAAATTTATCTTTCCGGTGGATTTTATTGTCTTAGATATGATTCTTCAATTAGCAGATCGATCAGTTACATATCCTAAGGGAGTTATAGAAGATGTGTTAGTAAGGATAAATTATCGTTCAGTTACATATCCTAAGGGAGTTATAAAAGATGTGTTAGTAAAAGTTGATAAATTTATCTTGCGAAAGATTAGGATTAGGAGAAGTCTCACCTACTTCTGTAACTCTTCAGTTAGTGGATCGTTCACAAAAGATTAGGATTAGGTGAAGTCTCACCTACTTATGTAACTCTTCAGTTAGCAGATCGTTCAGTTACATAAGGATTAGGAGAGGTCTCACTTACTTCTGTAACTCTTCAGTTAGCGGATCGTTCAGTTACTTATTTAAGGGAGTTACAGAAGATGTGTTAGTAAAAGTTGATAAATTTATCTTTCCTGTGGATTTTATTGTCTTAGATATGGAGGAAGATAAGAAAATACCTATAATTTTAGGGAGACCTTTTTTAGCTACTAGAAAAGCTATGTAGATGTTCAAAAGGGAGAATTAACTATGAGAGTTAACAATCAAGAAGTGACTTTTAACATTTGAAATCTATGAAATACTCTGCTATTGAAAGAGATAATGAATGTTTTCGCATGGAAATTAGTGAACATCCGAAATCTACGAAATATAATTAACTATGAGAGTTAATGATCAAGAAGTGACTTTTAACATTGCGAAATCTATGAAATACCTGCTGTTGAAAGAGATAATTGGTCAAGAAGTGACTTTTAACATTGCGAAATCTATGAAATACCCTGTTGTTGAAAGAGATAATGTATTGGAAATTAGTGAACATCTATTGGACGAGCATTTTAAAGAACATTTTGAAGAGAAAGAACATTTTGAAGATAAAGATGAAGTTATTTTGGATGAAATAGAAAATGAAGAATTAAATTATGTTCAGGAAAGATTTGAGATGTTGGATATTACAAGAAATGCTGATAAGAATCTAGTTTCGTCAAGTATAAAACCACCTGAACTTGAGTTGAAAGTATTGCCTAGCCACTTGAAGTATGTGTACCTAACCACTTGAAGTATGTGTTTCTAGAAAAATTATCTACATTACCTGTTATTATATCTTCAAAGTTAAATGATTTGCAAAAGCAAAGACTTTTGGAAACATTAAGAAAATATAAGAAAGCTTTTGGTTGGACCTTAACTAATATTAAAGGAATCAGTCCTTCGATCTGTATGCACAGAATTATATTGGATGAACAATATAAACCAAGAGTTGATCCACAAAGGAGATTAAACCCAATGCTGAAAGAAGTGTCAAGAAGGAAATTTTGAAATGGTTAGACACTGTAATTATATATCCTATTTCAAACAGTACTTGGGTAAGCTCAATTCATTGTGTTCCTAAGAAAGGAGGGCTGACTGCTGAAGCACAGGAGAATAATGAATTAATACCTATCAGACAAGTTACTGGGTGGTGTATTTACATTGATTATAGAAAAATTAAACTCGCCACTAGGAAAGATCACTTCCCTTTACCATTTTTAGACCAAATAGTGGATAGACTTGCTGGGTAGAAATATTTTTGTTTTTTAGATGGATATACCGGCTACCATCAAATTCCTATTGCTCCTGATGATCAAGAAAAGACAACATTTACTAGTCCTTTTGGAACTTTTGCTTTTCAAAGAATGCCTTTAATTATGTAATGCACCTGCAACATTCCAAAGATGTATGATGTCCATATTTAGTAAGTTAATGGTAATGCACCTATAACATCTAGAGATGTATGATGTCTATATTTAGTAAGTTAATTGATGATGGAATATAAATGTTTATGGAAGATTTCTCTGTATTTAGAACATCATTTGATGCATGCTTAAATTATCTTGAAAAAATTTTGGAGTTATGCGAAAGTACTAATTTAGTTCTAAATTAGGAGAAATGTCAATTTATGGTTGCAGGAGGAAAAGTGTTAGGGCACAAAATTTTGGAAAATGGTATGGAAGTAGACCCTGCAAAAATTCAATTTATATCTAAATTAACACCTCCTAGTGATGTAAGATGGGTTAGAAGTTTTCTTGGACATATTGGTTGTTACAGGCATTTTATTAAAGATTTTTCAAAAATGTCTAAACCTCTATGCCAACTTTAAAAAAAGGACAAGAAATTTAAAATTACTGAAAACTATTTAAATGCCTTTGAGTTATTAAAAGAAAAACTAATCACAACCCCTATTATAGTTTCACCTAACTTGGAGAAACCATTCAAACTGATGTGCAATGCTAGTGATTATACTATTGGAGCTGTTCTTGGAAAAAGGTATGAAAATATTTTTAAAGTTATATACTCCGCTAGTAAAACTATTAATGATGCTCAAACTAACTATACTATTACTGAAAAAGAGTTACTGGCTATTGTATATGCTATTGACAAATTTAGATCTTATTTAATTGTGACTAATTGTGTTGTGCTCACTAATCACCCTGCTATTAAATATCTGATGCAAAAGAAGGATGCCAAACCAAGGTTAATTAGATGAATACTTTTGATGCAAGAATTTGATTTTGTGGTTATTCATAGAAAGGGAATTGATAATCAAATTGCTGATTATTTGTCAAGTTTAGAGTATCATGAATTATCTGACACTGATAATGAAATTACAGACAATTTCCCTGATGAACAACTTTATAATATTAATGAGTGAAAAGTACCATGGTATGCTGATATTGTTAATTATATTGTAAGTGATATTTTGCCACCTATGCTGACATTGCAACAACAAAGAAAATTCATTCATGATGCGAAAGCATTTTTTGGGATGAACCTAATTTATATAAACAATATAAGGATTTTATTATGAGAAGATGTGTACCTTATGAAGAAACTGAACTAATCATTCAGAAATGTCATGATTTAAAATTTGGAGGACATTTTGGGATTGATAAAACTTCTTATAAAATTTAACAAGTTGGATTCTATTGGTCTACTCTCTTTAGTGATGTTTACAGATACATAAAAACTTGTGATCGTTGCCAACGAGCGGGCAATATATCTAGAAGAAATGAAATGCATCTGAATTTCATGTTAGAAGTTGAGATCTTTGATGTTTGGGGATTAGATTTCATGAGACCATTTATTCCTTGATCTGGGAACTTATACATATTAATTGCGGTAGACTACGTTTCAAAGTGGATTGAAGCACAAGCTTTACCTCGTTGTGACGCTAAAAGTGTTTCAAGATTTTTAATGAAAAATATTTTCACTATTTAAGGAATGTCGAGAGTGATTATCACTGACGGAGGATCCCATTTTGAATAATGAATACATTCAGAGTTTGATAGAAAAGTTTAATGTTATTCATAGAATATATACTTCCTATCACCCTCAAACTAGTGGGTTAGCTGAAGTTTCTAATAGAGAGATTAAACAAATACTTGAGAAGACTGTAAACCCTAGTAGAGTAGATTAGTCTACTAGACTGGATACCGCATTATGGGCTTACAGGATTGCTTATAAAACTCCTATTGGAATGACTCCTTACAAGATGATTTTTTGAACGACTTGTCACTTACCAGTAGAATTGGAGCATAAAGCATATTGGGCGATTATAGAATTGAATTATAATTTGAAAGATGCCGGTGAGAAGAGATTGTTACAAATGAATGAATTAGAAGAATTAAGAAATGAATCTTATGATAACGACAGAATTTATAAGGAAAAAATTAAAGTTATGGCATGATCGGAAGATTAACCAGAAGAACTTTGAATTAAATGAATTGGAAGAATTAAGAAATGAGTCTTATTATAACAACTTAAGAAGAGATTGTTACAATTAAATGAATTGGAAGAATTAAGAAATGAATCTTATGATAATGTAGAATTTATAAGGAAAAATTAAAGTTATGGCATGATCGGAAGATTAACCAGAAGAAATTTAAACCAGGACAAGAGAATTTATAAGGAAAAAATTAAAGTTATGGCATGATCGGAAGATTAACCAGAAGAACTTTGAATTAAATGAATTGGAAGAATTAAGAAATGAGTCTTATTATAACAACTTAAGAAGAGATTGTTACAATTAAATGAATTGGAAGAATTAAGAAATGAATCTTATGATAATGTAGAATTTATATGGAGAAACCAAATTTATGGCATGATCGGAAGATTAACTAGAAGAACTTTGAACCAGGACAAGAAGTTTTGCTTTATAGGCTGAAGTTATTCCCTAGGAAATTAAAGTCTTGTTGGTTAGGACCCTTTACTGTGACTAGAGTTTATACTTACGGAGCTGTTGAAACTGAACTCTCATTGGTTGGGATCCTTTACTGTGACTCAAGTTTATACTTACAGAGATGTTGAAATTGAAGATCAAAAGACTGGGGATAGATTTAAAGTAAATGGACATAGATTAAAGCCATATTTTGAGGGTAAAAAACCAAATTTTAAAGAGGTTTTAATGGTCAGTCAACCTGAATAATATCTGAATAGGTCGGGCTTGTTAAACCAAGCGCTTTATGGGAGGCAACCCACACTTATCTTTACTTTTATTGTGATTATAGTATTTTTATTTAAAATTATCATTATTTTGCGGTATAATTGAACTCTAATACTCATATTTACTCTTGAATCATCATAAAAAGTGGATCCATAGAGAAAATTGGAACACATTCGGACCAGAGCGAAACTGTGAAATTTTTGCCTTGGGCGTCGACGGCGGGCTCGACACCGCCGACGTTGGGTTTTTTCTGAGAGTCCAGGTAATTAATTCTAAAGGCTCGTCGACAGTGCCATCAACGCAGCTGATGGCGAGAATGGCACGATGACAGTTTCTGGAGTTTAAAATGATAGTTTTTGGTGGTTTTAGACGGGAGTTACTCCCTATAAACTTTCAAATTTGGTTCTTAAGTTTGTATTACCTCAAAATCGAATTGAAAATCCACCAAATTCATCGCTATGGGGTCTAATTCCACTGAAAACCTTATATTTTGAGTGTTTAACCGGAGAAAGTTCATTAGTTTTTAGGCGCAGCGAATCTTCAACAAAGTGCTACAAAGAGGAGATTAATCAGAAAAAGAGGATTTGTGAATCAAAGATTTAACAATCCTTTGACAACAATTGAAGAGATGATTTTGCGCGACGATGGGAAGTGTTGTGCTACACTACAACCGCCGTAGTCTTTCCTGTGGTGAAGGAGTTTTATGCTAATTTACATGGAATCAACCAGGGAGTCATCTATGTGCGAGGTAGATGGATAACTTTTACTCCTGCACGGATTAATGAGTTATATATGATCGAGAATGTTCCTGTTTTCCATTATTCCAACTTTGTCCTGACAAGAAACCTAATGAATAAGATCTACCAATATTTGACGGACAAGAATGAAGACTGAGAAATGAGAGAAAACGAGTATGTTAATTTTTCTGCGACACTTCTAAACCCTATTTCTAAACACTGGCACTTCTTCATTTCTGTAAAACTATTACCGATGATGAGGATTGGTAAAGTTTCTAAGGAATGTGCTATTCTGAATTACTGCATCCAAATGAGACTGCTGATCGATATTGGATCGATAATTGTGAAGTCTGTTTTGGGCCTGATCGTTCATGGATCAACTTATAGGCTTGGACATCCTTCAATAATTTTCTTACTTTGCAGTCAGTTCCAAGTATCTTATAAGAATTGGGAAAATGTACTTCTACCTTGGAAGCCTTTGGACCTAACCGAGAAGTTCCCAGCCAATGAAGATGAGAATGATATGACTATTATTGTGGATCAATCGTCTCAGAATTCACTTCCTATTCAGCCTTTAGTTCCAGACAACCACTAGTGATCCTACGCAAAATTAAGAAACTGGAGAAAGAGGTGCAAAATGTTATGAATGCAATTAACAATATCTCTGATTTTTTTGATCATTAGACTGGAGGATGAAAGAGCATTTTGATCACTCTGGACATTTAAAGGAAGTTTAATATGATTGAAGAGGAAGATGGGATTGATAGAAGAGGACTCCACCAAAGAAGTACGATTGATGAGAAAGATGGGATTGATAGAAGAGGACCCTACAGAAGAATTCCTATACCGACCCTTCATTCATGTTCAACCAATGGGTGATATCAAAGGAGAAACAAACACATAATCGAAAGACTAGCATATTTACTTTGCCACCTGTAAGTCTAAGTGTGTGATTTGATTTGAACTTATGTGCTTAGGTCCCTTTCTAGATTTACTTTTAGATCTCAGTATAGTTGAGATTGAGCATGGGATGTTTGTTTTCAGTGTTTAGAGCGTTGTGGCTTGGATTGCCATACTGAATTGATGTATTGAGGTTGAGAAAATATCAAACTTATGTGTGTTGTGTAATGTGTATTGTAACTCTTGGAGTTTATATATAATTGTAAGGTTTTATGTTGTGAATGTTTATTTGGGTTAGTACATCATTTAATCACTTAAAATTTATGTCTAGAATGATTGAACAGATGTCGTCGAGGCTTGAAATTGATCAAAATCACAAAAATCTAAAAATTGAACAAATTTTGAAAATCTCGCCGACGACGCCATTGATGCCGCTGACGGCTGATTTTTCCTGAGACTTAAGCTATTTAATTCAATAGAGCTCACTGACGGCGCCGAAGACCCCGTCGACGGTGAGATCCCGAAAAAACACTTTTAACAGCAATTTTGACCAGTCAACCGTCACTATTCATCATTCTCTTCTTCTTAAAAGATGAAAAGTTCAATCTAGGGCTTGAAGATTTTGGATTTGGGGCAATTTCAAAGCATTTAGACACCATGTTTTATCATCTTTCGGTAAGAGCTTCACTCCAACCTAAAAATATTTGATTTTCATCTTGAATTTCTTCCACATTGAGAAGATCCTAAAAAAAAATTGAAAATGTGGAGAAAATATTTGGAAGAAATTCATAGAATTTAGAATTAACCTCTTAGAGTCACTCTTGGAAACCATTATTTGAGTATTTAAAGTGTATTTTGAAATTTTTTATAATTTTGATTAGATTGACCTGACTCCACGACAAAAGAGGCGACTTAAGTTTGATGAGTCTCGCTTCGTCAAAGCGAAGGCTCAATCGAGATTTACTTCAGTATTTGAAGGGAAGAAATGTATACAAGATCATGTTTTTGAGAGTCCGGGAGGAGAAGTTGAATGAGTTATTACCGAACGGAGGTGGGAAAACTTCTGTTATACCACCAATAAGGCTGTTGTGAATGGTGTGAAAAAATTTTATGCCAATGCATTCTATTTTGAGGATGGAACCGTTCGAGTAAGGGGTTTTTCTGTTGAGTTTAATGTCGCCCGCATTAACTCATTATATGAAGTCCCAGACGCCTATAGCTGCAATTATGAAACCTTCAGTACAATGGAAGGCCCACTGAATGATGTCATCAACTTTCTCACTGATCGGAAAGGGACATGGAAGATAAAGCAACGAGAAAGGGTAAATTTTTCTGCTTCCATGTTGAATGCGACATCTAAAGCGTGGCACTATTTTATTTCACCTACTTATCACCATAGTGAGGTAACAAGAGATAGAGCTATTCTGAATTTATGTATTTAGAATAATCGAACTATAAACGTGGGGGGAATTATTTATAAGAATATATTGACCACAACAAAGAGTGAATCAAGTGGAGGTCTGAGACATCCTAGCCTCATCTATGCACTTTGCCAACTTTCTAGAGTTGAAGCTGGAGATGATGAATAATGGGTTTACCCTATGAAACCAATTAGTAAAGCTAATTTGAAAACATATGCATCCCATAAAAAATGGAGATCGGGGAGTAGGAGTTAAGAACCTTCTACTAGTAGAGATATCCCCTCTACTAGTTATGACCTTCCTTCCTCTAGCTCCGTACCCTCTCTGATTTGATGAATGAGTTGACCTTGCAGCAAAAAAATATAGACTTAATAAGTGAAAGGATGCTCTCTGATTTGATGAATGAGTTGACCTTGCAGCGGAAGAGCATAGAATTAATAAATGAAAGCCTCTCTGATTTGATGAATGAGTTGACCTTGCAGCGGAAGAGCATAGAATTTATAAGTTAAAGGTTGAATGATTTAATGAATGAGTTAACCTTATAGTGGAAGAGTATAGAGCAAATAAATGAAAGAATTGGGAGATTAGAATGTAGACATGATTTTGATAGTGAGTACCTACAAAGGCATTCTGACTTTGAGATAGCTTACTACGAAGCTCAGGCCTGACACTACAGAGGTGAGCCTGATGTTACTTTTCCTGAAATGCCCCCTTTATACTCAATATCAGCCCAATCCACTTGCTGACTAGAGAAACGAGGATATAGTATGAGATTTTGATATATGATAGTAATTGATGTACTTTTATTTTTGTAAGTTTGTAATAGAGATAGATGTTTGTTTGTTTGTACTTTCATTTCTATTTTTATGTTGCAAATGGATAAATTTTAATTATTGTTATAAATGTTTAGTGTGGTAGTTGAAATTTGCATGTGTAGTTATAATCGATGTTGATTAGTACTTTGTAAAATTGTAATGTTTTGTGATTTTTATTTGTGTTTTAATATATTTGTAATTATTTTTTGTTTAGTACTGTGGATGTGGTAGTGAAATATGGTGTTTGTATAATGTTTAGTTTTGTACTTATTTCAAAATTTCATTACCCAACAAATTCTCTAATGATTTATATGTTTAGAAAGCTCATAGTATCACAAACTAGTTGAAGTTAAAATTTTGAGAAGGAACTGCAAAAATTTCAGAAATATTGAAAATGCCTAAAGTACTGAGGTATGATTTATATTTAGAAATTTCTTTCCACCTGTATCATTCCATATTGAAAAATTTTAGTTTGGGGGAGGGAAGAAAAAGATTAACTATTAGAAGTTCTCAATTTTAATATTTTCAAAAATTATTATTATGATTTTTTTTACTGAATTTAGATTAGATAACTATATTTTGTAGATATTTAAATATTATGGTAGATTTAAGGGAATATTTTTGTAAGAAAATTAATTTTGTAGATTAAGATATTTAGTATAAGAGAATAAGACTATAGTTAACTATTTAAAGTAAATAAAACTATATTTTGAAATATTAAGAATCTTAGAAATTTATTTAAGAAGAAAAGATTGGGGCTCAATGATGTAAAATCTATGAAATACTTATAAGGTAAAGTAATGCTTTGAGTTTCAAATTTTGGGAAAGAAAGGTGATGTTCAAAATCATTAAAAGCTATCCAGATATAGTAATCCTCACTTGAAATAGAAAAAGAAAGAATTGACAACAATCACTGAAAAGAAAAGAAAAAAAAATATAGGATTGAAAGCAATCCAAATGAAAAAAAAGAGAAAAAATTATATAAGTGAGAAGAAGCTTGAGGAGATGCCTAATCAAAAATTGGCTTCACTTGGACCTACTTAAAGGGAAAACCTAAATACATTCCTGAACTTATATTTATGAAATAACATCTTTTACTAGTAATGTTCTCATGAAGTTCCTATCATTTTGAATATTTTAAGTGACTTGATATTACAACATATAGTCATTCTTGAAATGAATAGAAAACTAGAACTCTTAATCTTGATGACTAGATAGTCTTGTACCTACTGAGTCAATTTAATTACTTGAAATTTTTCTGAAATTCTCACTATGGTATTTACTTAAATCAAACTTACAGTATTTCTGAATTAAAACTTTACCACAGCAGATCATAANGTTTATTACAATAGATCATAACTTTTATGTAGTACTAAAATTACTTGAGGACAAGTAATAGTTAAGTTTGGAGNTGTACATACATAATTAATTTTATTACTTGAATTTTTTCTGAAAATCTCACTATGGTATTTACTTAAATCAAACTTATAGTATTTCTGAATTAANCAATTTAATTACTTGAAATTTTTCTGAAAATCTCACTATGGTATTTACTTAAATCAAACTTACAGTATTTCTGAATTAAAACTTTACCACAGCAGATCATAATTTTTATGTAGTACTAAAATTACTTGAGGACATGTAATAGTTAAGTTTGGGGGATTTTAACCAAAGGAAAATATGTTGAGATTTTCATAACTATTTTACATTCATTTTGATGATATTGCACTTTAAAGAAATGTATTTTTGATGTTTTATTGCATGTATGTTGAATTATGGTCATTGGAGCAAAAAGATGCAAAAAGGAGCAAATTTGGAGCAAAAATAACCAAAATGTGGAAATTTGACCTTGAGCGCCGACGGTGAGTTTTTTCCGAGAGTCCGTAATTAAATATTCTAGAAGGCCACCGACGGCGCCATCGAGGCCGCCGATGGCGAGCACGTTGGTTCCCTCAACAAATGCATTGAATGTAGACGATTTTTTAAGGGACGCTTGGGCAACTCTTGAAAACTCTTCTACAACTTTAAAAGAAACATTTGGAGGCNCTGGAGAAAATGCAGAATAACACCTTCAACCAAGAATTTCCATTTCACATTGAGGACCACTTTACAGGGTAGTGTGCATTGCCAAAATACTCAGTTTGGCACCCTATTTATTATTTATCCATATGAAGTGCAACTGACCCTCTTCTTTTGCAGTATAGTTCTACATTTGAGGTTCATTGAACATTTATATAGAGATCATGGGCTGGATGTTATGGATGCTTTACGTAAAAATGCTAGTAATGCATTAGCTATAATTTTAACTCGTCTGAAGCAAAAGCAAGAGGAATTGTCAAAGTGTCGTGCATATTTTAATAAGGTGTGGGCAGAAATTTATTCAAAGAACCACCAAAAATCACTTGACAATTGTAGTTTCTCTTTCAAGCAACATGATACAAAGAATTTGAGTGCAGAAGGTATGTTGCAATTACTTGACATTAGTCTCTAAATTTTCTTAATAATAGGAAATTATGGAATTCTAGGTTTTTTTCCTAAATTGTAGTGGAAAGATAAGTTGGGGTATGTTGGTTTGTCACGAATTATTGAGTCATATTTATATTGAGATTAGTATCTTTGATTTTTCACAGCAGCTCAGCTGGCTGAAATTCAAGAAATTAGTGAGAAAAAGAGGAAGGAGGATGATGCAATTTTTGCTATCGCTGCTGGAAATTGGAGACCTGTAATTCCCAGCACCGAATTTGAATATACTAATCCAGATATCTTCAATGATATCTATCAGATCATTAAATATTCAAGTCGAGAAGTACGCACATCCTTCAACCAGTNCTTGCTATCGCTGCTGGAAATTGGAGACTTATAATTCCCAGCACCGAATTTGAATATACTAATTCAGATATCTTCAATGATATCTATCAGATCATTAAATATTCAAGTCGAGAAGTACGCACATCCTTCAACCAGTTAGACAAAGTCTTGTGTATATGGACCACCTTTTTCGAGCCAATATTTGGTGCTCCTCTTTACCCTTTGGGATTAAGGGATGCTGAGGGTGTCTCAAAAACAAGACATAATAAACATAGTGTAACAAATGCATGTAAAATAAATGGTACTTCTGATGTTGTTGGAGTTATAAAAAATTTTAAGCCTGCTAAAGTTGATGGCGACATTATTCAAGAGCTGGCTACAAGCTAAATTTGAGTTGCAAATGTGGATGCAATGGTTCTTGGCAATGGTATTTATGATAATTATGTGTATAAATATGAATTTTTAAGTGTGAGTTATGTAAACGCATAAAAATTGTGGGGGGGCTATGTATGTATATGTCCATGGGAAATTTACATACCTAACACATAATCCTTATGTATTTACATATNGGCTACAAGCTAAATTTGAGTTGCAAATGTGGATGCAATGGTTCTTGGCAATGGTATTTATGATAATTATGTGTATAAATATGAATTTTTAAGTGTGAGTTATGTAAACGCATAAAAATTGTGGGGGGGGCTATGTATGTATATGTCCATGGGAAATTTACATACCTAACACATAATCCTTATGTATTTACATATCTCTTACAAAAAACATTCATATTTACATACATAGCACTTTGGTGCTTTAAACCTATGAAAATTTGTATTTCACTTTTGAAAATTGATAATAATTCTATTTTTTATGTGATATTAATGATTTGAGTGGTGTGTGTAAATATGAT
This sequence comes from Phalaenopsis hybrid cultivar, assembly GCA_002079205.1. Lineage (NCBI taxonomy): Eukaryota > Viridiplantae > Streptophyta > Magnoliopsida > Asparagales > Orchidaceae > Phalaenopsis > Phalaenopsis hybrid cultivar. Next base: position 235,741 of record JXCR01145754.1, read on the forward strand.
AGTTTAGGGGTGAAATGTGTAGATAAATAAGAATTGTGAGCTATGTATGTAAATGCCCAAATTATAATATCTCAAAAACTCTTGTTAATGGAAGACTTCTGACTAATGCAATTGCTGATGAAAGTTATGATTATGCTTGATACCCCTAGTGGACATTTAATTGATAGTGTGGTTGTTGCTTCTAGAATGCAATCTAATATTTAAGTCATGAATGGTAAGCATTAATTAGGATGTTAAACCCTTCTTATTCTTCTTAATCTTATTTTCAATTTAATTTTGTTGCACAGAATTTAGTGAAGTTATAAAGTCCAAACATACTGGTTATGAGGATGCAGATGAGACTCGTGCTCACAATGATGTTCTTTCTCCTTTAGAGGTGCACAACAAAGTTTGTTTTCTTAGTTTTTTTTTTTTTAATATTAGCTTCTCATTTTCTGCATTTATTAAAAAACTTTTGGTGCTACTTCCTCATAAATTTATCTTTAGGCATGAACTTTTATATTTGAAGNAATATTAGCTTCTTATTTTCGGCATTTATTAAAAAACTTTTGGTGCTACTTCCTCATAAATTTATCTTTAGGCATGAACTTTTATATTTGAAGCCTTTATTACTCAGTTTCAGCTATTTGTACATAGAAATTTAATGGGTGTTTGTCGAACATAGGAATGTTGACATACAACTGACGTTTAAATTGTTTTGATTCATGCGCTTTTTATTTCTATACAATGCAGTTGCTTAACATTTTTGGTTTTTCAGTAGCTGCCCCATTTCTTAATGTTCTGTATTTTGGGAAAATTATTTATATGCCACCTGAAGCTTGACTATTAATGAAAGTAATATTCAACCCATGAAACTGAACTATTGAGACCCTTTTTTTGTTAATTTCATCAAAATATTTGTATGTGCTAGGCCTTGAGCTCAAGGCTNCTTTTTGGTTTTTCAGTAGCTGCCCCATTTCTTAATGTTCTGTATTTTGGAGAAATTATTTATATGCTACCTGAAGCTTGACTATTAATGAAAGTAATATTCAACCCATGAAATTGAACTATTGAGACCCTTTTTTTGTTAATTTCATCAAAATATTTGTATGTGCTAGGCCTTGAGCTCAAGGCTTTGTAGTTTGGGACAGAGCACCCAAATGCTTGGAGAAGTTGAAGCCTGTGGTGATACTACTAAAGAAGAATATGCAAATCATTATGTTCATGATACCAACGGTGAAATTTAGGTTGAGAATGAAGGAATAGCTGATGCAAATGATGCTGAGGGTGAACTAACTTCATTGCCTTATTCGGAACAGTTCCTACATGTCGCGAACTAACTTGCAAAGCGTGTAACTCCTGCATTACAAGGAAAGGGTGGTAGATCTACAAGAATGTTTTTTGGCAATGATTCTTTTTACGCTCTTTTCAGACTTCACCAGGTGAATTTGAGCTACAAACTTTCTTTCAATAAGCAAATGTTCTCAACATATTTCCTTAGATATGGAAAAAAAAAATTGGATATTGGTTCCTGAAATTATAAGAAAAAAAACTTACAAAGAACTTTATTGTTACAGAATTTTTATGAAACGATACTCTCAGCAAAGGTTAATCCAACATTTGCTAAAAGAAATTAGAAATATTCAAATGATGCAACCACGCCTGATCTTTATGCTTAGTTATGGTAATATGTTTATTCATATTACTTGCAAGAGTAATTGTCTGGTTTTTCAGTTGTTTTTGCTTGAGAAATTTATGACTACACTGAACAGTCTACTAAATGACACTATTGACAATACAAAATTTGAAGATGATTGCCGTGTTGTTATTGGAACCTAGTCCACATTGGACAAAGTGGTTAAGCATGTAGATTTGTTTTTATGCAGTTGTTNTTGGATATTGGTTCCTGAAATTATAAGAAAAAAAACTTACAAATAACTTTATTGTTACAGAATTTTTATGAAACGATACTCTCAGCAAAGGTTAATCCAACATTTGCTAAAAGAAATTAGAAATATTCAAATGATGCAACCACGCCTGATCTTTATGCTTAGTTATGGTAATATATTTATTCATATTACTTGCAAGAGTAATTGTCTGGTTTTTCAGTTGTTTTTGCTTGAAAAATTTATGACTACACTGAACAGTCTACTAAATGACACTACTGACAATACAAAATTTGAAGATGATTGCTGTGTTGTTATTGGAACCTAGTCCACATTGGACAAAGTGGTTAAGCATGTAGATTTGTTTTTATGCAGTTGTTTTTTGCTGATTTTTAAGTGTTTTTTTTTTACCTTCAATTATCATTATTTGCTTTTTATTTTCAGCTTCAAGCAGTTGTAGCAAATAATATGGACAATAAAAATTATGAGCTTTATTTATATGAAAATTCAAGATGACCTGAAATATTTTTTGATATGGTGTGTCATGAAAATGCGTGTGCTCTCCTCCATAATGATAGTTTACATCGATTTTGATGTGTTGGTTGTTTTTGTCTCTAATTGTATTTCTTCTCTTTCCTGCAACTTCTACTGTCATGAACACCTCTCTTTAAGTTTGAAAAAAATATATATGTTTTGTTTTANACCTTCAATTATCATTATTTGCTTTTTATTTTCAGCTTCAAGCAGTTGTAGCAAATAATATGGACAATAAAAATTATGAGCTTTATTTATATGAAAATTCAAGATGACCTGAAATATTTTTTGATATGGTGTGTCGTGAAAATGCGTGTGCTCTCCTCCATAATGATAGTTTACATCGATTTTGATGTGTTAGTTGGTTGTTCTTGTCTCTAATTGTATTTCTCCTCTTTCCTGCAACTTCTACTGTCATGAACACCTCTCTTTAAGTTTGAAAAAAATATATATGTTTTGTTTTAGTCTTTCCTTGCAACGTTTGATTTATTCTTTTCATGTTCACTTTATTTCTTTTTTTTTGTGCTGATTAGATGGAGTCTTCAAATCCAACTAAGATATTGATTCAGCGAATGGGTTTTGGTCTNGTGCTGATTAGATGGAGTCTTCAAATCCAACTAAGATATTGGTTCAGCGAATGGGTTTTGGTCTNTTTATAATGGTTCAACTGGTACTTCACACAACCGCGATCATGTAAATATTAGTGATATGGTTGATAGTTGTCTGATTCAAATACTGGAGCAATTTTATCTTTTATTCTCTTCACATAAAGCTGTTGAATCTTTGAAATTCTTGTTGTATCGTTGATATTTGTCTGATTCAAATACTAGAGCGGTTTTAACTTTTATTTCCCTCACATAAAGCTTTTTCTATCTGTTGAATCTCTAAAATTCTTCCAGTATTGTTGATATTTGTCTGATTCGAATACTGGAGCAGTTTTATATTTTATTTCCTTCACACGAAGCATTTCTATTTACCAAATCTCTGAAATTCTTCCAGCTTTTGATGTTCATGCATATCTTGTTTATTTTTGTTGTCATTAATTTGTTGGTGTTGCATTTATACGTTGGTTTTGCTTTTTGATTTTGACAGTCTGTATTCCCTAAATATATTAATGAAAATTTACTTTTGGTTTTTCTTACATTTAGTTTATTTAAGACTTCAGTATTCAGAAAAAAAAAAGTAAAACCATTTTGGTAGTCATAAATTTTATTTTTGTTATGTATATAAGAATTTACCACAGATTGATATACAAATATGTTGTTTAACAACTAATTATACCTATTTTTAGGTTTAAACTGTCTCTTTATAACTCGTTAAACAAAATATTTACTGCCATGTAGTAAAATAAATGTTATCTAAAGATGTCATGTCCATACCAAAGCTATTAATATATCAAGAGTTTAGAATTCCTTTGGGTAAGTAAGGTTTAGTTCAATTAATTAGTTTAAATCTGAAATCCGACTAAGGAAAGCATTTGATGTGGACTCTGAATTATATAATGAATCAAATAACATAATTCATAACTTGGCTTAATCTATTTAAGATGAACTTTTCCTTTAATCAAAGCTGATAAGTCAAAACTTCAAAAGATTGGACCGGATATTGAACTGATAGAGGTTCGAGATTTAACAGTTGAAACGGGTACAACAAACAACAACAAAGCCTTAATCCCACTACACGGGGTTGGCTACCTGAATCCTTTTTCTCCATTGCATCTTATTCAGTGTCATATTTTCATTTAGTTCTAATAAATTAAGATCATTTTTTATACAATAAGCCCAAGTCTCCTATGTTATACCTCTACCTTTCTTAACATAAGTCGAATCTAAAACATTTACTCTCCTAATCGGATCATCAGATGGTCGACGTTTAATGTGACAAAACTATCTAAGACCACTTTCTCTAATTTGGTCCATCACAGGAGCTGCACCAACCCTATCACGGATATGATCATTTCGCATTTTGTCTCTGAGTGTAAATTCACTCATCCTCCTAATCATTCTCATCTCGGCAACACTTAACTTAGTATCATGCTTCTCTTTTAAAGGCCAACATTCAACATCATGGAGCTTTGCAGGTCTCACCACCGTCTTATAAAATTTTCCTTTTAGTCTAAGTGATACTTTTCTATCACACAAAAGGCCCAAGGCATTCCTCCACTTAAACCAACCAACTTAACTTCTACTATTAACATTCCAATCTATATCACCATCGCTTTGAACAACAGACCCAAGATAACTAAATCGTTCACACCTTTTAATAATTTGATCACCCAAAGTTACACTTCTTTCACTAGAGCTACTCTTAATAAAATTAGATTCCATGCATTCAGTTTTAGTTCTACTCAAATGAAGGCCTTTACATGCCAATGTAGACCTCCATAATTCAAGTTTTTTCATGGGCTTTTTCTCTCGTGTTATCCACGAGAAGAATATCATCAGCATAAAGCATACACAAAGGTACATCCTACTCTAAATGTCCAGTACGACCATCCATAATTGCTTTCGAAAGTGATTAAATGAGTCATAATTGCTTTTGAAAGTGATTAAATGAGTCTATTTGAAAGAAAGCATCATCACAATAGAGGTCTCTCAGAGCATTCAAATGAGGATTAAATGCAAACCTAATATGACTATTCAAATGCACACAATCACTCCAATTGGCCTTCTTGCCGTCGAATCCACAATATAATAATTGAAGATTTCATACTGATAATTTGAATGCATTTGATACTTTATATACATTATTCAAATCTAGAAGATTCTAAGCCTTGATCATACTTCATGAGCATTATTCAACTCAAACAGATCACCTCAAAAGATGTGTAAAGTCTCCTAAAATTTAGTCTAATAAATTTAAAATGCTTGAATACTTAATTGATCGCACGGGAATTTGTGTAACTTAATAATAATGATGCAATGTAACCCAAACTATAATGTAAATATTAATGAAAATAATTTATCTTTAAAAACCTCTTTTAAAATCCCAATTCACGTTTATATATAACACAAATATACGTATCACTCAAGTAATATAGGGCTCTAATGGAGTCTTATATATCGATCCCACAAGGAAGCTGTAAATATATATAAGCTAGCTAATTATATTCTATTATAAAATAAAAATAAGAATANCACATATAACACAAATATACGTATCACTCAAGTAATATAGGGCTCTAATGGAGTCTTATATATTGATCCCACAAGGAAGCTGTAAATATATATAAGCTAGCTAATTATATTCTATTATAAAATAAAAATAAGAATAAAAACAATGTAAAGTACGAAGTTTGAAATTAAACTACATAAGTGAAATACTTCTAAATATGCAGATGTACGACTATAACAAGTAAATTAAACTAAATGAAAAACTTTCAAAAGTAAATTGCTGAAATAAAATAAAGGTTTTTGTGGACGAAAACTTCAAGTATGAGAAAACATCCTTCCCCTTTACAATGAAAACATGGCTTGTGAAGAAATTAAAATTATTTGAAAAATATATTTAAAAATTATTTTGTACCAAAATAGGAGCAATCTTATTCTCTATCTTTTTCCGAGAGCTATAAAGAACGTTGACTAATCCAGAGTTTAGTCCCTAATTCCATGGTTAGGTTGGGAGGATACCGGCTGTCACTCCAGAGCTCCCACTACTCCCTCCCGTGAGGGCTAACATGCCCGCGTTAGTTTCCAATCAACTGAACCAAATTGGAGATTCTAATTTGTCACCTTAAAATCTTCCAACTATACATCCAACGAAGTATATTTCCCTATTTATTTGCACTCAACCCCATAGATGAAATACTCTCCCATGAAATCAAATGTGATTCNCGGATACCGGCTGTCACTCCAGAGCTCCCACTACTCCCTCCTGTGAGGGCTAACATGCCCGCGTTAGTTTCCAATCAACTGAACCAAATTGGGGATTCTAATCTGTCACCTTAAAATCATCCAACTATACATCCAACGAAGTATATTTCCCTATTTATTTGCACTCAATCTCATAGATGAAATACTCTCCCATGAAATCAAATGTGATTCTCCCTTTGTTGCAGAAATCATATCCTTTTTTAGAACATATAATTCTCAACACATTTTAACAATTCAATTTGACATATTGAAAAGTAAATGAAGATCGGAGTTCAAATCATCACAAATTATTGACATTTAAAATCGTAGAAAACAAAATCAATTCTTCACAAAGCTATTTCTTTAAAGTAAGAAGAAGGATAAAGACGTCTACTCAGAATTCATGAGAATGATACAATAAAACATGAATTGCATATATAAAAATAAGTTTAAAAACAAAAGAAATGAAAAGTTTAACTTAACTCACAATCCTTCCCAAGCAAATCCTTAGAAGTTCTATCCAAGTCTTTCCCTCTTTCCCTCTTTACAATATCTCTCAATTCTCTCTTAGAAATGTAATGAAAAAGAATTTTCTCACCTTCACTCTCCTCTTACAACCGTACAAGAAAATACCCTCCCTTTTCACTCTCTAACTCATGCTTATCCTCTCACTCTAACTTTTTCGTCCCCCCTTCCAAGTCCCTTCAAAAGTTCCCTTTTATTGGCTGCCTCTCCTCTCTGAAAAGAGTCTCAATTCCCTCCAAAATTTAGAAGTCAAAACTTTGAATTTCAAAAGATGTGTCTCCTTGATCCAAGAGTCAAATCCCTTCAAATTGGAACCTTCCAAAGTGTCTACATGTATTGAACACTCCCACGCAAAATTCGTCTCGAACCGCCTTGATTTGAAAATGTCGTGCTTGGAGCATCATGCAAGCATCATGCGCCAAACTGGCGCATCATGCGCCAAACTGGCGCATCATGCGCCAAACTGGCGCATCATGCGCCAGCGCTCTGGATTTTGGCGCATCATGCGCCAAAGCCCAAAATTAGTTGTTTTTGCTCCAAATTTCGCTCTTCTTGTCATTTTTGCTCCAAATTTCAAAAAATGGTATGCATGTAACAAAAACACAAAAATAATTTTCTTTAAAGTGCAATATCACAAAAAATAGACATAATAATGGTACTTAAAACAATATATTATTTTGTGGATCATTAGTCTGGGAATGTTGCATAGACTAGCTTAAATTCAAATAGGATTCATCTTAACAAAGGTGAAATTATTCTGAATGCTTGTAAATAATTTGAATTTTATAAATCTCTCATTCTAAAATTAAAAATCAAAATGGTAAATCAATCCACATGCTTTAACAAGTCGTTCTGTCTATAGGAAAAAGTTGTAAACCACATCTTTACCAGTTTGATCATCCTCTTGATTAGGATTGATGTTAACAAGACTGAGCTTCTTACTCACTAAGCTTGTCCAATCATTTCTATATAAGGATCAAAGTTGATAAGATTAATGCTTATTTAAAAGTTCAAATGATTGAAATCAATCAAAATTACAANATATCTCTCAATTCTCTCTTAGAAATGTAATGAAAAAGAATTTTCTCACCTTCACTCTCCTCTTACAACCGTACAAGAAAATACCCTCCCTTTTCACTCTCTAACTCATGCTTATCCTCTCACTCTAACTTTTTCGTCCCCCCTTCCAAGTCCCTTCAAAAGTTCCCTTTTATTGGCTGCCNGTATCTCTCAATTCTCTCTTAGAAATGTAATGAAAAAGAAATTTCTCACCTTCACTCTCCTCTTACAACCGTACAAGAAAATATCCTCCCTTTTCACTCTCTAACTCACGCTTATCCTCTCACTCTAACTTTTTCGTCCCCCCTTCCAAGTCCCTTCAAAAGTTCCCTTTTATTGGCTGCCTCTCCTCTCTGAAAAGAGTCTCAATTCCCTCCAAAATTTAGAAGTCAAAACTTTGAATTTCAAAAGATGTGTCTCCTTGATCCAAGAGTCAAATCCCTTCAAATTGGAACCTTCCAAAGTGTCTACATGTATTGAACACTCCTCGGGGTGCTTAGACAAGTGTCCCTTTGAAAATTCACGCAAAATTCGTCTCGAACCGCCTTGATTTGAAAATGTCGTGCTTGGAGCATCATGCAAGCATCATGCGCCAAACTGGCGCATCATGCGCCAAACTAGCGCATCAAGCGCCAGCGCTCTGGATTTTGGCGCATCATGCGCCAAAGCCCAAAATTAGTTGTTTTTGCTCCAAATTTCGCTCTTCTTGTCATTTTTGCTCCAAATTTCAAAAAATGGTATGCATGTAACAAAAACACAAAAATAACTTTCTTTAAAGTGCAATATCACAAAAAATAGACATAAAAATGGTACTTAAAACAATATATTATTTTGTGGATCATTAGTCTAGGAATGTTGCATAGACTAGTTTAAATTCAAATAGGATTCATCTTAACAAAGGTGAAATTATTCTGAATGCTTGTAAATAATTTGAATTTTATAAATCTCTCATTCTAAAATTAAAAATCAAAATGGTAAATCAATCCACACGCTTTAACAAGTCGTTCTGTTTATAGGAAAAAGTTGTAAACCACATCTTTACCAGTTTGATCATCCTCTTGATTAGGATTGACGTTAACAAGACTGAGCTTCTTACTCACTAAGCTTGTCCAATCATTTCTGTATAAGGATCAAAGTTGATAAGATTAATGCTTATTTAAAAGTTCAAATGATTGAAATCAATCAAAATTACAATATAAGAGTTTAATCAAATATCTCTGATGATAATTGTGTTGATTGTGAATCTCAATCGGATGAGTTTATTTTTAAAAGTATGCTAAAAAATATGTAAATAAACTCAATTAAGTTAGATTATGAGTTTGATACTTTGCAAGCGGGACCTAATCAATAGATTTCAAAGGTCCATAAATATTTATTCTACATCTTAATTAGAGGGACTTTTTTTTT
>JXCR01145754.1:246606-262470 GCA_002079205.1 Phalaenopsis hybrid cultivar
CTCTTGCAAGTAATATGACTAAGCATATTACCACAACTCACTTAGCATAAAGATCAGGGGTGGTTGCATCATTTGAAAATTTCCAATTTCTTTCAATAACTACTAGATTAAACTTTGCTGAGTATCGTTTCATAAAAACCTTGCAACAATAAAGTTATTTGTAAGTTTTTCTTCTTATAATTTCAGGAACCAATTTCTAAATATTTTTTCCATGTCTGAAGAAATAGGTTGAGAACAATTACTTATTAAAAGAAAGTTTGTAACCCAAATTCACCCGGTGAAGTCTGAAAAGAACGTAAAAAGAATAATTGCCAAAAAAGATCCTTGTAGATCTACCGCTCTTTCCTTGTAACTCAGAAGTTACACGTTTTGCAAGTGGTTTCACAGCATGCGAGAACTGTTCCTATTAAGGCAATGAAGTTAGTTCACCCTCAACATAATTTGCATCAACTATTTCTCCATCCTCACCCTCAATTTCACCGTTGGCATCATGAACATCACGATTTGNGATCAACCGAAAAATCATATGGCTAGACCCTAGGCTACTAAAGAGGAAAGACTAGACCTCAACCAAAAGTGAGGTCAACAGACTGAAAGGAAATTTTGATAAGACGGTGGTGAGACCTGCAATACTCCATGGAGCTGAATGTTGGCCTTTAAAAGAGAAGCATAATNCGTATCGAGCACATAGAAAGCCTACAAAAGATTCAATGTTAATGAAATTTGGAGAGCACAAGGCATCAATTGTGTGCCAGAATCAAAATAGTTGGATGTTTATCAAACTGCTTTGGAAGTTTGTAAGTTTACCTTTGAGGGGAGACTTGTTGTCTTGCATTCCATACCATTAACAATTCAAAGNTGTATCGAGCACATAGAAAGCCTGCAAAAGATTCAATGTTAATGAAATTTGGAGAGCACAAGGCATCAATTGTGTGCCATAATCAAAATAGTTGGATGTTTATCAAACTGGTTTGGAAGTTTGTAAGTTTACCTTTGAGGGGAGACTTGTTGTCTTGCATTCCATACCATTAACAATTCAAAGACCATCCAAAGTATTGCAATCAATAAAATTCTCATCATCTTCATTTCTGAATTTTCTTTTGTTCCTTCATGATTCATAGACAAGTCAACAATGAGGAGAAATTAGATTTTCATGACTGTGATTATATACTTTTGATGTTATCCACACCTCATTAAAATGACAAGCCTCTCCTTTCTATCTAAAATACTGGAAAGGAAATCATTGAGCATATACGATGAAAAATTGGGCACTATAGAAACAACTGTAACCTCTAGTTTCTTCAGAGCAGAACACATCAACTGAATCATTATCTTAGTTGGATTTGAAGACTACATACAATCAATATAAAAATAAGGAAATAAAGCGAACATGGAAGGAATAAAGCAAACATTGCAAGGAAAGACTAAAGCAAAAGATATATATATATCTTTTCAAACTTAAAGAGAGGTGTTCATGGTAGCAGAAGCTGCACGAAAGAGAAGAAATACAGATAGAGGCAAGAACAACCAACTTACACATTCAAATCGACATAAACTCTCATTATGGAGGAGAGCACGTGCTTTTTCATGGCACACCATATCAAAAAATAATTCAGATCGTCTTGAATTTTCATATAAATAAAGCTTATAAAGTTTATTGTCCATATTATTTGATACAATTACTTGAAGCTGAAAATAAAGAGAAAATAATGACAAATGAAGATAAAATAACGCTTAAAAATTAGCAAAAAGCAACCGCATAATAACAAATCTACTACACACTTAACAACTTTGTCCAATGTGGACTGGGTTCTAATAATAACACGACAATCATCTTCAAATTTGGTATTGTCAGCTGTGTCATTTAGTAGATTGTATCGTGTAGTCATAAACCTGCATTTCTCAAGCAAAAACAACAGAAAAAGTAGATAATTACTCTTGCAAGTAATATGACTAAGCATATTACCACAACTCACTTAGCATAAAGATCAGGGGTGGTTGCATCATTTGAAAATTTCCAATTTCTTTCAATAACTACTAGATTAAACTTTGCTGAGTATCGTTTCATAAAAACCTTGCAACAATAAAGTTATTTGTAAGTTTTTCTTCTTATAATTTCAGGAACCAATTTCTAAATATTTTTTCCATGTCTGAAGAAATAGGTTGAGAACAATTACTTATTAAAAGAAAGTTTGTAACCCAAATTCACCCGGTGAAGTCTGAAAAGAACGTAAAAAGAATAATTGCCAAAAAAGATCCTTGTAGATCTACCGCTCTTTCCTTGTAACTCAGAAGTTACACGTTTTGCAAGTGGTTTCACAGCATGCGAGAACTGTTCCTATTAAGGCAATGAAGTTAGTTCACCCTCAACATAATTTGCATCAACTATTTCTCCATCCTCACCCTCAATTTCACCGTTGGCATCATGAACATCACGATTTGCATCTTCTTCACCAGCAGTATCACCACAGGCTTCAACTTCTCCAAGTGTTTGGGTGTTCTGTCTCAAACAACAAAGCCTTGAGCTCAAGGCCTGACACATATTAATATTTCGATGAAATTAACAAAAAATTGGTTCAATAGTTCAATTTCATGGGTTGAATAATATTTTCATAAATAGTCAAACTTCAGGTGGCATATACATAATTTTTCCAAAATACAAAACATTAAGAAATGGGGCAGCTGCTGAAAAACCAAAAGGGTTAAGCAACTGCATTGTATTCAAATAAAAAGCGCATGAATAAAAACACCTTAAACGTAAGTTGTATGTCAACATTCCTATGTACGACAAACACCCATTAAATTTCTTTGTACAAATAGCTAAAACCGAGTAAAATAAAGGCTTCAAATAGAAAAATTCATGCCTAAAGATAAATTTACGAGGAAGCAGCACCAAAAGTTTGTTAATAAATAAAGAAAATGAGAAGCTAGTATTAAAAATAAAACTAAGAAAACAAACTTTGTTGTGTACCTCTAAAAGAGGAATAACATTATTGCGAGCACGAGCTAATCGGCAGCCTCAAAACCAGTATGATTGGACTTTGTAACTTCACTAAATCCTGTTCAACAAAATTAAATTTGAAACAATATTAAGAAGAATAAGAAGGGTTTAGCACCTTAATTAATACTTATCATTCATGACATAAATATTAGATTACATTCTGGAAGCAGCAGTCACACTATCAATTAAATGACCACTAGGGGCATCAAGCATAATCATAACAGACCCTTCTTCTGCAATTGCACTAGTCAGAAATTTTCCATTAACATGAGTTTTTGAGATATTATCATTGGGGCATTTACATACATAGTTCACAATTCTTATGTATCTACACATCTCACCCCTAAACTATCATATTTACACACACCACTCAAATTATTAATATCACTTCAAAAAATAGAATTATTATTACTTTTTAAAAGTGAAATACAAATTTTCATGCATAGGTTTAAAGCACCAAAGTGCTATGTATGTAAATATGAATCTTTTTGGTAAGAGATATGTAAATACATAAAGATTGTGTGTTAGGTATGTAAATTTCCCATGGGCATTTACATACATAGCCCCCCACAACTTTTATGCATTTACATAACTCACACCTAAACATTCATATTTATACACATAATTATCATGAATACCATTGTCAAGAACCACTGCATCCTGCAGCTCTAATCTTGCTTGTAGCCAACTCTTGAACAATGTCGTCATCAATTTTAGCTGACTTGGAATTTTCCATAACTCTAACATCATCAGAAGTACCATTGCTTTCACCTGCATTTGTTACACTACTTTTATTATGAACTCTAGTTTTTTCGACACCCTCAGCATCCTCTAATCCCAAAGGACGAAGAGGAATACCAAATATTAAATTCAAAAAGGTGGTCCATATACACAAGACTTTGTCCAACTGGTCGGAGGATGTGCATATTTCTCAACTTGAATATTTAATGATCTGATAGATATCATTGAAGATGTATGGATCTGTATATTTAAATTCGGTGTTAGGAATTACAAGTCACTAATTTCCAATAGTGATAACAAGAATTGCATCATCCTCCTTCCTCTTTTTCTCACTAATTTCTTTAATTTAACACAGCTGAGTTGCAGTGGAAATCAGAGATACTGATCTCGATATAAATACGACTCAACAATTCGTGACAAACCAACATACCACAACTTATCTTTACACTACAAGTGAGGAAAAAAACCTAGAATTCCATAATTTCCTATTAATAAGAAAATTTAGAGACTAATGGCAAGTAAATTGCAAGATACCTTTTGCACTCAAATTCTTTGTATCGTGTTGCTTGAAGGAAAAACTACAATTATCAAGTGATTTTTTATATTCCTTTGAATAAATTTTTGCCCACACCTTATTAAAATATGCACGGCACTTTGACCATTCCTCTTGCTTTTGTTTCAGACGAGTCAAAAATACAGGTAATGCATTACTAGCATTTTTATGTAAAACATCCATAACATCCAGCCCATGATCTCCATATAATCGTTCAATGCACCTCAAATGTAGAACTATACCGCAAAAGAAGAGTGTCAGGTGCACTTCATATGGATAAATGATAAATAGGGTGTCAAACTCAGTATTTTTGCAACGCACAGTAACCTGTAAAGTGGTCCTCAATGTGAAATGGAGATTCTAGGTTGAATGTGTTATTCTGCATTTTCTCCAGCAATTCCTCAACTCGCTTAATTGTGGATTTTGCTGACTCTATTAACATGTCCAACTTAAACATGAAACCATATAAAAGTTTAAAAAAATAATAAATAATTATTATTATTATTATCATATGTCAAGGCTGCCAAACTTAAACATTGAATAAAATCCATGAAGCATTAATTGATACAATTATAAGGGATAACTAAATTACAATTCAATTTACTTTNTGAACTTTATAGGATGGATGTTATTCTAAAAGAAATAATTTAAATCAATCTTAGTTAATATATAATTTTATGTATTATTAGTTATACCCTATGATTCACAACTCATAAGAATAAAAAATTATTAAGGAAAATATCACCTCCAGTAGTGACCCTCCGCATTAATTGTAATTATTTTTTGAGGAGCCTACTAACCAAATCATGTGCAAAGAGAACTCGAGCACAAATTATCTTGAGTGTAAATAAAGTAGTATATTTGATATAACATTCACTAGCTGTGATCTCGGGTTAACCTTAANCTCCAGTAGTGACCCTCCGCACTAATTGTAATTATTTTTTTAGGAGCCTACTAACCAAATCATGTGCAAAGAGAACTCGAGCACAGATTATCTTGAGTGTAAATAAAGTAGTATATTTGNTAAGATAGATATGTTGAAAATATAAGCATGATATAAGAGATGCATGGGATAGATATATGAATGATGTAAAAGGTATGAATGATGAATAATTGCACAATAGAAAAATATGCATGTTAGTAAATTGCATAGAAATATTTTAGAATAATGTATGTATGAAGAATGAAATAACTTATATATGAATGCTTGTATATATTTGTTTAGAATAGGATTTCACCCATTAATGGTAAAGACAAGGGACACTAGTAATCCAGCGTTCGTATTGTTTTTCTACCACCATAAACAATTGTGATTATTAGATCACTAACCGTTGCGCCGACAAAATAATATCGGTAAGGGGCAAGTAGACCAGGGTTGATCTCCCTAGATAATTGTGATGTTTACATTGTTAACTGCTGTGTCAACGGAATAATATCGGTCAAAGCAAGTAAGAGGTTTCCCCCTAGGCAATTATGATGTGTAAATCGCTAACTGTTGTGCCGACAAGAACTCACGGGAAAATATCGACCAAGTGTGTGTGAGGTTTTATTGACGGTGATCCTCACATAAATAAAAATATATATAAAGAATATAAAGTAAAAATAAAGTTAAAGATAAATGCATAAAGAAAATTAGTGTATAATCATTTAGAAAAAAAGTTATTGAAACATGTATTAGTATATATCAAATTGCTTATAAAAAAACATAAAAGTTCAACATGTTATAAGATTTCTTATAGACCAACATGCATATTAAAATTTTTCCTTAGATTATTGTAATTTAGAAGTGTAATTACTCCTGCGTTATCTTTAAATAACTCATTAAGTAGCTTTCATATTATTTTTAATTTTTAAACATTTGAACAAGATAAACGGAGATGAGCAAATATATACAAGAGGCTAGAACAACCGAAAGATACAAATATCTACTTGTTAATTTTAATAGAATTCTTTAGTAATTTTTTCATATATTATTTTAATATTAAATTGTAGGTGATAAAATTATAATAGAAATTAATTGCTTTCGACCGTCCCACCGTCCCACCGTCCCACCGTCCGAACGTCCGTTCCCGTCTTGGTTAACTCCAAGCCCCGGGTCGAGTCGTGACACTTGATAAGAGCACCCTCTACCATAGCTCATGTACAGAAACTCAACAAAATGGGATAGTTGAGAGGAAAANGAAATTATAATAGAAATTAATTGCTTTCGACCGTCCAACCGCCCCACCGTCCGAACGTTCATTCTCGTCTTGGTTAACTCCAAGCCCCGGGTCGAGTCGTGGCACTTGATAAGAGCACCCTCTACCATAGCTCATGTACAGAAACTCAACAAAATGGGATAGTTGAGAGGGAAAATTATCACCTCCTAGACATTGCTCGCTCCATTAGTTTCAATCCAATGTCCCGAAACGGTTTTAGAATGACGTTATTCTGACTGCCACCTATTTCATAAATAGAGTTCCCTCTAAAATTCATAAGTTCTGAACCCCCTTAACCGTCTTGATGTCTTGCTTCTCTGCCAATCGGGTCTTCTCTACATTAGATCGCAAGATTTTTTGGTNTCATCTATTTCATAAATAGAATTCCCTCTAAAATTCATAAGTTCTGAACCTCCTTAACCGTCTTGATGTCTTGCTTCTCTGCCAATCGGGTCTTCTCTACATTAGATCGCAAGATTTTTTGGTATATAACTTTTGTTCGGAACACTACCCCCACTCGGAGTAATCTTGATTCCATATCTATATAATATTCCTTTCTTGGGTACTCCACAACTCAAAAAGAATATCAGTATATTGATCCTGCCACAAACAAAATTTATGTGAGTGTGGATGTCTCTTTCTTTGAAAGTGATTCCTATTTTTCTAACTCGGTCTCAAGTAAGGGGGAGCTTGAGTTCTCAAATATTGTCCCTTATCTTACTCCTATAGATGTTCCCCCCATTGTCAACATAAACAATTATGATAGCTACCTGACCATTAGAGGAATGTTGGAAGAAGATGGTGTGATCTGANGACTTTTGTTCGGAACACTACCCCCACTCAGAGTAATCTTGATTCCAGATCTATATAATATTCCTTTCTTGGGTACTCCACAACTCAAAAAGAATATCAGTATCTTGATCCTGCCACAAACAAAATTTATGTGAGTGCGGATGTCTATTTCTTTGAAAGTGATTCCTATTTTTCTAACTCGGTCTCAAGTAAGGGGGAGCTTGAGTTCTCAAATATTGTCCCTTATCTTACTCCTGTAGATGTTCCCCCCCATTGGTCCTACTACTGATGAGTCATCTGTTCCGTTGAGTGCACCATCTCTTTCTCCCACTGTCTGTGTCTACACTCAGCGCACACGTCCCAATGCTTCAACTTCGGAGCTCGCTACCTCCTTACAGATCTTTACTCCACTCCAGGCAAATATCCTCAGCATAACCCCTCCTCTAAATCAGGAGGGTTCTCTGAGTAAGGTACGCAATCAAACACGCTCCCTCTATTCTATGACAAAATATGTCTCTTTCCACAGTCTATCCCCGACCTACTAAGCATTTACTAATGCCCTGACGGACCATTAGATTTCAGCTACTATTGAGGTTGCTCTTGCTAATCCAGCCCGAAAAATAATAATAATTGAGAAGATGAATGCCCTTCAGCGAAACCATACATGAATCGTTTATCTTCCTCAGGGTAAGAAAGTTGTAGGGTGTTGTTGGATTTTCAGCACCAAATTCAACTCTGATGGATCCTTTGAACGCAACAAGGCACAATTGATCGTCAAAGGGTACTAACAAACCTTCAAAGTTTACTATGATGAGACATTTGATTCAATGGCTAAGTTGAACATTATTCGAGTTTTGTTATCCCTTGCGGTGAATCTGCATCAACCTTTATTCCGGCTAGATGCCAAGAATGCATTCTTAAATTGAGAGCATGTCTCCCTCCTAACTTTGACTCTACGGCCTCTAGAAGCAAGTGTGCAGGCTAAAAAAGTTCATCTATGAGCTAAAGCGGTCCCCAAGGGTCTGGTTCGATAAGTTCACAAAGGTGGTCGTGGATCATGGCTTTACTCGGGCTCAATCAGAACACACCATCTTCTTCCAGCATTCCTCTAATGGTCAGGTAGCTATCCTAATTGTTTATGTTGACAATATTACTCTTACAGCTATCGATCTCTCAGCATTGGAGTTCTTGAAAGACATTTTTGCTATGCCCTTTAAAATGAACGACTTGAGATCTCCCTGGTACTTCTTAGGCATGAAAGTGACTCGATCATCTCANCCAAGTCGGTGCCTAGGTCAGCATAATGCCCCAAGGCATCAAGCAATGAAGAAAACACCCTCGATTGAACAGATGAGAGTATTTTAAAATGTTAAAGATGAGTAAAATTTGTATGCTTAAAATTTGGGAAGGAGATGAAAGAAGCGTCAAGAGTTTAAAAAATAAGAGTGCATAATAGGAGAGAGTTAGATCAAATACAAGTAAAAGAACTTCAATTTTAAGCATGAAGAGGACGAGCCCAAGGGATAAAAGAAGTGATTGATCAAATATTGATAAAGATAATCTCTTAACCATGCATGCTGCAAATTTAAACAATTTAGTTTTTTAAACATCCATTTTAGAAACTTGTTTAAGGTATAACTTATTTAGCAAAAATTTTGAACTAAAGTGAAACTTGAAAATCACCATTTTAAAATAGTCAAATCATGATTGCAAAGAAATCTACTCAAGACCAAAATAAGCTTGTTAAAGGATATAGCCATTTCTACTTATCTATTCAATTCACTCGGATGAATACCTATAATGGTGCCTAGCACCTAAAGTGGGTGCACCATGCCCGGTGCAGGGGCACCCAGACCTATGCGAGCATGTCGTAGAGGGAGTTGTGGGCTCCTCCCATGATTTCCTTCTTCTGGACTGAATTGATCAAGATCCGATATGGCCGATCGACTCTCCTACGAGGGATTGGTGCTTACTTTCCATAGGGGATCCAATTCTAGTTCTCAAGGACTTATACATTTGATTCCTGTTTGGAGGTTTTTAATTTTATGGCTTAGAGATCTGTCAAGACAGCTGCCGATGTTTGGTGTTCGAATTCTAGGGTTGAATTAAAATACGAGAAGGTACTCCGACTGTAGCTCGTTCGAGGTAGTGATTTTCTTCCAAGGGTCGAGGAGATACTCCAGCTGTAGCTTTTTCTCACTGCAGTCACCTAGGACAGCTACCATTGCAGTTATCCTCTTTCCAGCCACCTTCCTTCCACAATCTCCGCAGTCTTCCTGAATTAGCTGCCAACCCTCTGTCTTGTTGTTTCCAACAGCTCACAGCATTCCAATTCCCCCATACCTGCTTCCATCACCGTTCTAGCTGTCCACCGTCACTGTCGCAGCATGTAACGCCTTCCCTTTGATGTTTTCCTATTGTCCAGCCACCCCTAACAACAAGTTGTTGCTGTTTGGACTGTTGTTCTGCTGTTCTAGCCACCCAAAATCGTTGTCGTCCCTCTTTCCCACCCCGAAAACTCCTTTCCTACCTTGCCGCCATCTCTTCAATCCCCCGAACCATCACCACCATCACCCAGGATCTGCCCTAACATGAGTTTGTGTGTCGCGTATGTTGTACTTTTTATTTCAAGTGTGTTTGATTGTAACTGCATATTTATTTTTCAGTAATAATATTTAATTTTCCATTGTTGTTTGGGTTAGCTCCAGTATTGTTTGGTATCATAGCTAGTCTAACATAGTCCTATCCTAAGGTTTCTAGCATCCATGGATACCTAATCATATCTCCAGCTAAAACTTTTCTTTCTTATCCTACATCACCTTGCACACCTCCTTCCACCTACTCACACCCAAAACCTAGCCATGCTGCAACGGAGAGAATCGTCGGAAGCATCATTGATGGAAAATGACACGATATCGTTTATGAGATAATCACAAAGAGGCGTCCAGGGGATTTCTCTGGATCATATGCAGTGGGAAACCCGCCAACTACAACATAGGCTTGCCACTTTTGAGAGGAGGCAATCCACATGGTTCATCCATAGCCACACCAATGACTTGTTGGATAGAAAGAATGGAGCAAATTTCTTTCACCATACAGATTTCAAGGATAAAGAATCTCTACCTCGCAGATATGACATGAAATATCTGAGAAGCAAAAATTTTGAAGTAAACGTGGAATTGTCATATTTCGACGACCACACGGATTCAAACAAGTTCATCGAGTGATTCTGGACCTTGAAATATGTATTTGAGTGTCAAGACATCTCACCTGACGAAATGATGAAATTAGCTGCCAACAAGCTAAAGAAGATTGCACTATTTTGTTGATAAATTTTGAAGTATCTAAGCTTGCATAAGGAAAAAGATAAGATCACTACCTAGTTTTAGATGAAATGGGCGATGCAGCGCTAGTTCCTACCTACTCACTGTAGACTGAATGTTCGAACCTAAGTTTCAAAAGTGAAGAGAACACATCACAGGGCAACCACCACCTCTTACAAACAAGGTTCAACCTCAAGATCTTACAACCAGAGTATACCCAGGGAAAAATCCAAGCCGACCCTGCATGAAGAAAAAATAATTTAGAGTAGAGAATATGTGGAGCAAACCGGTATTCCTAAATCTATCATAGTAGGAAAAATGTTTTAAGTGCCACAGATTTGAGCATGTTGAAACGAAATGCAAAACCATGGAAATGAAATATTTCCCAGAGCAGGGAGCTATTAAAGAAAGGTGAGTACGCAAAGGAGAATGATCAAATTCCAAATAATGACAAAAAAAGCATAGTTCAAGCTGAGGCCATAAGGGAAACCCCAACAAAATTCACAGTAGTGGTCCAAGACGGTCCTAAGCCCAAAGAACTAACACCAAACACCAAACAATCTCGTATAAAAAAATTCAGACTTTTCAGATTTATAGACTCCTTCCTGAATTTCTCCTACTGAGAAAAACCCGACATATAAGAAATGGGGCCCTTTTGTGCCACATTTGGAAGATTATATGGAGTTATTCGGATACTAGATTCAGTTCAACAACGTACCCTCCATCAGATGGTCGGACATGAGGGATGACCACAACTTTAAAAATTATCTTAGGAGCTTGATGAGAAATAAAATTCTTCGATAGGATCCAACCCTATAAGTGAATAAGATGTCTCTCCTAAGAGGTTGCTAGTGAGAGTGGCGCAGCCTCCATAGATTTCATCCCAAAATTAATTTCTACTCACATACTTGTTTATCAGCTACATTCTGTTAAGTATGAGAAGTGAAAGAAGCAGGTTTCAGACTAAAGGACTCGAGAGTTATATTGCGGGAACATACATCTATATATAACTCCACCTCAGCATGAACTAAAAGATGATGCATATTTATTTTATTAAGACATGTTGTGAACTGTTAGCGCCCACATGAATGACTTGTCAGAAGATTGACATTCCCGATACTTTCAATGAGCCTGACGTGACTACTATGAAGAGATAGAAGCTTTGAAACATGAGATGGAAGCTCCCCCAACACTATGCAGGGGCACCATGCCCAGTGCACCCGCGTGGGCGCGCCAATAACGCAATGAAAGGAGATGACGAAAAGACTAGATAGCAAGTTCAGGAGAGGGAAATGTATACAATAATAAGAGAAGTTAATAAACTCAAAAAAAAAAAAAAACATAAGTAAAGACTAAAGATTATCCAACACCAACACGGTTCAGAGGTAGAAGCCCTTGGCAACAACTATTGGATAACAAATTGGTTGCTACTCAACAATAACAACAACAATAACAAGTCTTAATTTCACTAAGTGGGGTCGGCTACATAAATCATTTTTCTACATTGCACATACCGAGTGCCATATTTTCATTTAATTCTAATAAATTAAAATCATTTTTTATAAAATAAAAAATGAAGCCTTTTTAGGTCTACCTATACCTTTCTTAACATAACTTGAATCTAAAACACCTGCTTTTCTAACCAGATCATGAGATGGACGACGTTTAATTTGACCAAACAATCTAAAGATGACTCTCTAATCTTGTCTGCCACTGGAGCTAGACCAACAATTTCAGTGATACATTTGTTTCGCATTTTATCTCTAAGTGTCAAGTCATTCATCCACCTAACCATTCTCATCTCAAAAATACTTAGTTTTATGCTTCTATTTTAAAAGCCAACATTCTTAGTCATAAAGCATTGTAGGTCTCACCAACATCATATAAAATTTTCCTTTTAAGTCTAAGCGATACTTATTTAACACACAATAGGCTCAATTCATTCCTCCACTTCAGCCAAACAACTTGAATTTTAGTAATAACATCTCCATCCATATCACCATCACTTTGAACAATAGACTCAAGATATCAAAAGTGTTCACACCTTTTAATGATTTGACCACCCATAGTTATAACTCTGACATAAGAACTACTACTAAAATCACATTTGATGTATTCATTTTTAGCTACTCAAACAAAGGCCTTTAGACTATAATATAGACCTCTATAATTCAAGTTTTTCATTAAATATCTCTCTAGTCTTATCCACAAGTATGATATCATCTGCGAAAAGAATACAAAACTAAAGCAAAAAGATATATGCTTAAAGTCGATCCCTAATGTAATCCAACTGAAATAAGAAAAATACTTGGTCAATCCTCCCTCCGCTCAAACACAAGTAACGACTCTAGTACACATATCTTTAATGACTAGAATATAAATCATATCAACACCTTTCTTTTCTAGAACTCTCCAAAGAACTTCTTTTAGAACCTTACCGTAAGCTCTTTCTAAATTAATAAAAATTATATACAGATCCTACTTACACTCTTTGTACTTCTCCATCAACATCTCGATAAATGTATAGCTTTCATGGTAGACTTGTCCGACATAAATACAAATTGATTATGAGAAATCTTTGTATCACGTCTTAACCTATGTTCAATTACTCTCTCCCATAATTTTAATGTATCACACATTAACTTAATTCCTTTATAATTTGCACACTCTTGTGCATCCCCCTTATTCCTAAACATGGAACCAAAATATTATTCCTCCACTCTTCAAATATCTTTTCAGTTTTTAAAAGAATCAAAGAGTTCAAACAGGTAAGAAACTCTCAAATCCCCTAATTTTTTTCACACTTCAATTGGGATACCACCAGGTACTACTGATTAGTTCTTTAAAGTCTATTCAACTTTTGTTTTACTAATGAGACAGTAAAAATAAAAAGTTTTATCATTATTAATAATATTAAGACTACTAAAATCAACTGTATATTCAAAAACTTATACGATTTTACCTCAAAATCGTGACGTTTTTCTACAGAAATTAGAGCAAATATAATATTTCTTTAATAAATTAAACAACTCAATAAGAATAGAAAGATAAACACCTACGATTAGAGAGATAAGCAATCTCTCCCAATTCTAGCAATTTGAGAGGTAGAAAATCTCTCCCAAACCCTAGACCTAGGACTCACAACTCAATCTTATTCATAAACTTAACCCTAGACATAACAAGTCTATTTATAGCCAATAATAATAGTAATAAAAGACTAAACTGCCCTTATGCGCACAAAAAAATAAAGTTTCCCTTAGGCAAGACGCCAATTTAACAATACTTCCCCAAAAAACACATTATCCTCAAAGTGAGAAAAAACGAATATTTCTCCTCCTCTCCCACAACTGTCTCTACTTCTTTATTCTCTGTCTCCACGTCATGCGCAATGAGAACATGTACATTTCGATACTTGCAGCGGTGTCCTGAGGTAATGTTTTCATCACACCGAAAACATAACCCCTTGGCTTACTTCTCTCAAAACTGTCTCTGTAAGAAGCTTGAGTGTTGCTCCTAGTTGTGGTCCATGATTCATGTCCCCTGCAGCCTCCCTCTGGACTTCCATCGTTTGCGCTTTTGGTATTGTCGTGGTTGTAGTAGTTCGGTAATGCGTTCTATCTATGTTGCTCCTGATAGCCTTCTTCATTTGATTCTTGTCCTCTACCATCTGAGCTAGCTCCATCGTTTCCCTAAATCCCCGCGATCTCAATAGTCGGAGTAATGCCCGTATGTTGGGCTTTAGGCCCTTCAAGAAATTTCCCTCAAATCTTGATTTAGAAATCCCTCTCAACAGTCTTGACAATAGCTCAAATCTCTGTATGTATTTCACGACACTTCCCTCCAGAGTAAATGCATAGAATTGCTCGAGTAGGTCTCCTTCCCTAATTTCTCCAAAATATCCCAACAATTCTTGAATTCCTCCCATAAATGGATCGGGTATCTAGCCTCCGCTGAAATCATGCTAGAGCTTTCCCTTCCAAACATAACCCTGCTGTCGTGACTTTATCCTTTTCAACTAGCTCATTCACCGTGAAGTATTGTTCCGCCCGATACACCAACCCATATGCGTCTTTTCCCTAAAAAAGATTGGCACTTCAACTTCCTAGCTATAACATCTCCAACCTAACTTCCTCTTTCTTCATTGTTTCCCCCATATCGAGGGTAAAACTCTCTACTTCGATCGTATTCATATCCCCTCCCCAACTCTCTACTCCGATCGTAGTCATATCCCCTCCCCGCTTCTCTCTTTTTTGCTTCATGCTCCTCCATACCTCTTGCATAATCTCTTCTTTATGTTTCGGCTCAACCGCCTCCATCAGAAATCTTTAATCCACCCCTAATCGAAGCCCTGAGAGGTTGCTCGTGATGGTGGATGTTTTTCTCCTCATGGTCCTCACTTTCAAACTCATTTCCTTTCAATTTAACCAAAGAATCTCCGGTCAACCCTTGGGTAGGATTTGCAAATTGAACCGCCAGTGAGATCTTGAATTGCATCGCAATAAACTTTTTTATTATCTCTCGAATTTTTCCCATGGTCTCAAATGGATACTCGATCGATTCTGTTCCTCATAGAAGGAATCCTATCGTCTATGGTGGTGGACCATTCTTCCATCTCAGATTTAAATTGTCTAATTTCTTACTCTAATTTATTATATAAATTATCTATTTTCTTAGCTGTCATTCATTTTAGAAAATTTTTTATCACCAAAAGACGATAGCACTTGTACGATATCGGATGAGGAAATCAACTAAAAATTTCAGAATTTCAGAATTGGCATTGCAAAAAATGACGGAGTACCATGCTATACGCCATGATCCCGTCATTGCTTACTAACTACGAGAATCACAACTGTAGCACAAGAAACGTCGCAATCCCACTGTCGGCACCCTGCATGCTCTGATTTGCACGTCACAATCCCACCGCAATCACCTAACGCATCTGTATATTTTTCGCATCAAAGGCTTGGGACATAACAATGACAGTGTTCTATGTCGAATATTTTCCCCTAAGAAAGACACTTTTTAATTTTCATCTTTAATTAACTTTACTTGAATCAAATCTTTACTTTTTTCTCTTTATTTGATTAGTTTATACATATATTTTTCATCATCTTTAGAATTTAATCTATTATAAATATCACTAAAATCAAAATTTTTAGCTTCACAAATTATTATCTTAGACTCCCTAGGGATCGTCTTATATTTTTCCTAATTTGCAAAGCTTTTATATTCAAACCAATTTTTATAAGAAAATAT
>JXCR01145755.1:3286-19768 GCA_002079205.1 Phalaenopsis hybrid cultivar
ACTAAACGCGCTCACATACCTTAAACCCTATGACCCCTGAGGTTGGTCCCTTGACTCCTTTTGGAGAGCTCATGTGGATGACCCTGTACCCCTAGTCTTTGGCTAAGAGGGTTAGAACCAGCATATTGAGCATCTAAAATGAGTCTTCATATGGCTCCTATTGGTTTAGTGTGGCTTCATGGCTTGTTGGCCCATTTTGTCCCAAAATCACCAAATTANTTTCCATAGAACTAAGAAACACAAACCATAGGACTTCGAGGTTGTCCGCTCAGTGCGACATAAATCCTCACTTTATCTTCAGGCTTTTGCATGTTCATGTCATACAATGCAAGGCTTAACTCATTCTAGGATTCCAAGGTTGTTTTTTGCTACGACATAACTCATCTTATCTTTCAGGCTATTTGTGTGTCCGTCTTATATGATTATAAGCCCTAACTAATAAAATTGGAAGGATGAAACATTCAATAGTTTTCTCTCGAAATTGAAGCTAAACCATAAAGTAGTGTTGACCTCATTTTTCGTTGAGGTATAGTTTTTCCTCTTTATTAACCTAGGGTCTAGCTATAGGACTTTCCTATTGACTATTCTTAGAGGACTAGAAAAAGAACCCTCACCATTAGAAATTTCAAACTCTTCTTTACTCAACTTGAAGTTCCACAAGTTGGTCCTAACCTCTAGCACTTAGTAGGTAGGGTCAATATGGAGGAGCTCAAGGGGAGTCCCCCATAAGATGGTCAGACCTTAGGAATAACCCTGGGTGATCTGGTTTTGGTGGGGCTAACTTGTACACACTAAACGCGCTCACATACCCTAAACCCTATGACCCCTGAGGTTGGTCCCTTGACTCCTTTTGGAGAGCTCATGTGGATGACCCTGTACCCCTAGTCTTTGGCTAAGAGGGTTAGAACCAGCATATTGAGCATCCAAAATGAGTCTTCATATGGCTCCTATTGGTTTAGTGTGGCTTCATGGCTTGTTGGCCCATTTTGTCCCAAAATCACCAAATTACCAAAATACCCCTACAACCCTAATTTTTTCCAAAATTACCCAAAATACCTAAGTCTTTCCAAAAATCCTCTCAAACCCCTCACCATCACCTAAATTGACCAAAATTCACCAAAAGTACCAAATTTCCAAAATATCCCCAAAAATTGCCAAAATTACCAAAACGCCCTTCATGACCTAAAAAATTTAAAAATTCCTAAATCATCCCAAATATTCCCAATTTCAATTTTTGATCATCANGCTAAAAATCTTCATGAGAATCATTTACACAATCTTGATCAATAAATTGGGCTCAAATTCATGGCTATCCTAACCCAAATCCAACTTTTAGCCATTTTGACCCAAATTGGACCATGCACCAAAATTAACTTAGCCTTGCCTAAGCCACCAAATTGATGACTCCACAGCCACATAGTGCACCCTATGGACCACGCTAGACCCACCTAGACCAACCAAGGTGAGCTATGGACCAATGGTCTCTTGATTTAAGGGATTTCACCCCATATTTAGCCTAAACTCNAACCTCAATTGACTTCACCAAGACCAAGCCCTTACTTACCTGAGTTGGATGGCGACCCCTCCCTGGCCAGCCAGTCACCTTGGTAGCTGGAAAACCCTAAATTAAAAGCTCCCCCTACCCAAATCTCAAAATTAAACCCATCCAAGCTGGCTCATCCCAATTGAATTTTTTCACTTTGTTAGCATCCACATAAGCAAATTAGAATACCCACCAATTGACCCTGATGGCCTCTCCTTCCCTATCTTTTTAATCCCCCACATGGTAAAAAAGAAGAGCTTGAAATTCCTTGGAGAAACTCTGCTAAATTGCTTCTAGAGCTTCTTTGAGACCACTTAAGCTTAACCCAACCACCTTTAGCCACACAAAGCCACTGCTTGAGCTCATTTTTTTAGCCCAATTTCTAGGCTGAAAAAGGACACCCCTCAAACCTCCACCAAATTCAAATNTTATCTTTTTAATCCCCCACATGGTAAAAAAGAAGAGCTAGAAATTCCTTGGAGAAACTCTGCCAAATTGCTTCCAGAGCTTCTTTGAGACCACTTTAGCCACTCAAAGCCACTACTTGAGCTCATTTTTTTAGCCCAATTTCTAGGCTGAAAAAGGACACCCCTCAAACCTCCACCAAATTCAAATTAATTGCACCCACACCATCCCAACAGTGAGAGAAGAAGATCCCACAAAAAAGCCCCATCACCAGAACACCCTAAGGTGGACTTTGACCAACACCCCAATTGACTTTGGTCGAAATCATATCTAGGAGATTTACCACGGCTTGAGGCTCCATCCCTAGGCTCTTGGGACCCCCACAATGCTTCCACAACCATCCAATTGAGGCTTCCCCTCTTGGGCCAAGGTATTAAAAGTTAACCCTAAATCGAGCTTCATTTGATTCTCCATGTGTATAGAGTTGATTTAAGGGTCAATCTACCGTAAAAATATGTTCTCCTAGTCAAGAAGTGTCAATAAAAAGAAACTGCACTTAATTTGGTCAAGTATCGAGCGAGACTTTAACATTTGGGATGGTTTTCATGCATGGGTCATTGGGGACGATGACCACGCGCTGTCTAATGGACCGTGTATCCATCAAACAGCTTTGATCAAGCCAAACTAGCATCGGTTTGAAAAGGCAGAGGTCGCGCCGATGGCGGCGTGCTATCTCGTGGTGACATGCGTCTCTTTGATGCGTACGAGGACCTAGTCCCGTTGTCAGTGTTAAGCTTAATTCTCGATGATTAAAGAAGGCTAACCATGACTTGAAATTTTTAGAGTTCATTCCTCATCACAGAGGGAATTTCCTCTAATTTTTCCAAGGTTGGACAGAATCTCTATGCTTCTAGGCCTAATTTTCAAGTTAGGGTAACCATTTTGGCTGATCCTAATTATATAAATCCAAATATCACTTGGAAATTTATGAGAATAATTTTGAAAGGTTTCCTGTGGTCAGAGAAGTCTGGGAAAAATATCATGATGTTTTGAATTATCTTATGAATTTCTATATTTAATTAAATGTAAAAAACTTGTAGTAGTTTATGTAAATTAAATACTTATAAAAAATTCATAAAATCAATCCCACATTGTTCATAAACATTATGTTTATCCACCATAAAAATTTGAAAATTATTTGGCTAAGTTCAAGCACTAAAGTTGATTTTATAAGAGACATTGTATTTTTGTACAAAAATAATTATAACAAATTAAATACACTTGGGAAAATTTTGAAAAGTGATTTTCTGAGTTCCTTGTGATCAATGACACTTAGGAAAAATAAAAGTTATTTTTGGTAAAGTACTTGATTTTTTAAAATAATTATAACAAATTAAATACACTTGGGAAAATTTTGAAAAGTGATTTTTTGAGTTCCTTGTGATCAATGACACTTAGGAAAATAAAAGTTATTTTTGGTAAAGTACTTGATTTTTTAGCTTCATTTTGGATTTAAAATAATTAAAAATCCCAAAAATATCAAAATATTTCAAAATGTGTCTAATTTTTCTCTGATCTCTTGGGACTCATTAAAATATTTTTTCTAATCTTCCTTAGTTATAAATAAATTTTTAGAAGCTTAAAGATGAATTTTCCTTATTCTCCTATTAAATAATTATAATAATTTAATTCAAAAAATCATGAAATTTTGTCTATGGATTTCTCTGGCCTAAGGAAACCTGTAATAATTCTCTCATAAATAAAAACTTTATTTTAGAAAGTTAAATAAAACAATTTTTGAAAATCTTATTTTCTGAATTTAAATAAATAATTAGATTAAACTAAACTAAGTCATTTGGGTTGTGGTTAATGAGTTATGAGATGAAGTGCCCTAAGGGCAAAATAGTCATTTAAGACATTGGTGTTTTAATCAAAATTTAGGATTAACCAAGGGAAAATGGGTAATATCTTAATAAACATGTTTGGATGATTGAAATACAATGGGATTGAAAGGTAGAAACTCATTCACCACACTTGCACAACATCAACAAAATCATAATCCTCTTAACCTTCATGACTTGGAAGTCAATAAAGATCAAATGATTCTTAAGTGATTGGCTTAAGCTAGGAAGATGATAATTTACTTGCCTTAAGCCTAAAGTTGAGGATGAATTGACCATTTGATAAGAATACATATTACTGAAATCAAAATTTTCATAATCACCTTTTCAATTATCATGATTGTTAAAGGCTTAGTTGTGACCTAGGCTCAATGTCTAAACTCAAATGATCGGTTTTAGAAGATAACATAATTGTTTATTAACATCTTCAAACACTACAAGCTTAACCTTAATTGTAGGAACCATAATCTTAAATAACCTAGACTTGCCTTAGGGGCACCCAGTCACATAACTTTTAAATGAAACATCAATTGACTAATCGAGTATCCTATTCTTGGGATAATTAAATTGATAAGTTTCACTGAGAAATGGGGTAGTCACACTTCAACCTCGGATGATTGATGGAACAATATGATAAGTTCAAAATAAACTCGAAATAATTCAAGAGAGCCTCAAACAAGTTTAGGGTCATTCTCTCAACACTTTGAAACATCCTGGATATTTTGAAGAGCAAATTGGACTTGTCATATTTTGTTCTAAAATTATCTACTAGGATCTTCCAAGATCCAACTAAATCATAGCCTAGGGTTTGGTAGCTAAACCTTCATCTGCTCTTGCAATATTATATACATGTTTTGCAAGTACTGACCTTTCAGGTGGCAGAACAAGAAGACTTGCCAGATACGCTTTTACAGTTTACAGTTTGTTTTTTCTTGTACTTTCCATACTATATTTTTATGTTTATAAAACTTGTATGTTAAGCAAAAATAACACCTTGCATGAAAATCAAAACTGCTAGTATAGCCGTAAAACCAAAGCTAAAGTCAACCAAGAAAAAATTCACAGCCACAACATTCAAAATATAAAATAACTCAAAATTTAATCACAAACTTCACCAAACAACAATTGCAACTAAATTAGGATGTCTCTATTGGATGATCAAGAATCTTTGGGAGGAGGTAACCTACGATTGTTAATGAGACTTCCCACGGTCTAAATGAAAGTATGGAAGTCATTAATTTGAGTTTAGTAAATTTGTTTGGACTAATTGAATCCGATAAAAAATAGTTGTGTTGGAATGAGGGAACCGTAGGATCCTAACCGGTGTCACTCTAATCAACTCTAATATGCCCCATAATATTTAAAGAACCATAACACTAGGGACATTTGATTTGACATCATAACTTGACACATTAAATAATTTGTACATGCAGTGACGAGGAGCTTAAAGCTAGCATTGTGGGCAGCACGGTCATCTCCAACAAAAAGAAGATCTACACCAGCTAAACCATTCCTTAGAATTAAGCAATAAAGCCATAAGATTTCAAGGTTGTTTTCTTATGCAACATAAATCCTTACCTCATCTTTAAGCCTTTTTATAGCTTTGTTTTATAATATAAGCCCTAACTCGTCTTAGGATTCCAGGCTATCGTTTGTTACAATCTAAAAACTCATATCTTCCAGGCAATTTGTGTGATTATTTCACATGAATGTAAGTCCTAAATAAAAAAAATTGGCAAGATGAAACATTTAAATAATTTCTCCTTAAAATCGAAGCCAAACAATAGGATATACTGGGAAGTCACTGAGGTTCTCCTCCAGATCCGTGACATCCCCTAGCTCTTCCTCCTTTGAATTCTATAATAAATATTCCAAATTTGAGCCATTACCCTTTGACACCTCTATGTCTGATTTCGTTGAAAAGTCTTATCCTTTGACCTCTATGAAGATAATATTTTATGTTTTTTTTTTAGTTTTCTTAAGAAACTTTGGTTGTCTAAGATGTAATTAGCTATAGGGGATTGCCTTTATAAGAAGCTTTTATGAACCCAACTTAATATAAACTCTATTTAATTCTTCATATTAAATAGGGGAATTTGTCGGTAAATAAAATAGTTTCGCACACTAAATGAATGTCATATATTTCTTAGTTTATTTGAACAAGTCTCATCCTAAAGTCTTATGTTTATCTTTTAGGATAGATACAAGGTTTGAGGTATAGTGCTCATTAATTTAAATTATGAAAGTAATAGGATCAGTTTTATTTTTTATTTTTCTAAAAACTATATATATATATATATATATGTAAATTAAGCGTCTTTCCAAAGCGGGCGACGAGATTCTGATTCCGGTGACTGTTAAATTCTAACGGGTAACTCCTCATCTACTTTTTAGTATCGACAGCTTCTGGCGACTCCGCTGGGGACTAGCTTTTCTCTTCATATTGATTAGGAAATAATATCTTCATATATCAGTAATGTGTCCATGTACCTCTTAGACCAAATTACCTGTCTTCAGTTGGCATGCTTTACCCATTTCTTTCTTGGGTTAGTACGGTCAACTCATTTGGACTTCAGGACCGTCTCTTTGATCCCCTTTGAATAGAGAGGTTCGGGAGGACATTAAAAACTTTTTAATCTTCATGTGGAGTTGGACCCCCAATAGGTGTGTTGGTAGACTAGTTCCACCTGGGCGTTATGTATTGTTAAGTTGGTCCTGCACTGGGTCCTGAACTGCACTTTTTCCCTTTTGAATTTGATTTGCTATTTTGCAAATTATATCCGATTTTGTTGTAATGCACGTGCTCTTTAATTTTCCTTATAATAATTAAATCTTTCTACTTTCAAACTAGTTTTACTAAAATTTTAAAATCTTCACAAATTAGATAAAGACTTACCCAATCCACAGATCGAACTCTGTTAATTTTTAGTGCTCGCACTAAGATTACGAGGCATTGGCCAAATAGCTAACCCCAGAGTTTTTTTTTAAGCTGTTGTAATGGAGTTCCCAACGCTCACTTCTTCTCGCAACCTGCCGACGAGCCGCACTGCTCGTAATGTCACTCTCACCATTAAGTTAATTACTGGATTTGAAGATCTCGAGGTCATTCCCGGGAAGGCATCGTTCTTCATAATGAAAGTCGTCGCTCCAGCGGTTCAAGAACCGTCTGCTGAGTTTAACCTGAGCTGCCCTCATCATTTCCCTTCTTGCAAGAAGGTCGAGACTAATGCCACCACGACACATACCAAGCCAGATTTTCCCTTTTCTGCTAAGGGAAAGGAAGTTATGATTGTTGAAGACCTAACTGAAGGATTGGTTGTCCCGTTGTCAGTGTTTAAAATTGGGTAGAGTTTGAGGACCGCACCGTTAACCCAAACCCAAATGAGAAGCTACAATAGGAAGGTTCGGATCGTCATTAAAGCCCAAATTTCTACGGAGGTACTTGTTGATGAAGTATCTCACCAGGAGGATTCAAGATTACTGGAAACCTATCTACCTCTGCGAGGCAGTAGATTCCATTCCTGAACGGATACTAATGAGTACGAAAGTATCTGAAAGATCGTCGTTATTTTACTGATACCTCATGGACATGGTGGGGAGAGGAAGAAGTCTACTCCTATCACCCGAGTCAGTTCAATTTTCCAGAGACTAACTGCTAAAGAAGGGTGTTCAGTTGGCGAGTTACTCAAACGAGTGGGACGTGCAGTATCCCATCACATGGTGAAAGAACTTTTAAAGGACATCAGATTCGACAGACGCTCCTGGAAATCAACTGAAGCCTTTCCTACTCGCATTCTGGTCTAGTTCCTCCTGGGGAGCATAGTTGATACCACTTTTGTTTCCAGCGATTCTACTACCACTACACCCGCAGGACGTCGACCAGTCAAGTCGTGTCTGGGTTAGAGAATTCTTCCAACTATTGGTCACAAGGATGTTCTTAATATCCCGAAGGATAAGACAAAGAGGTTACCTAGTACCGTATATGGTCCGCACCATGGGGAGCATACTTCTCTTTGACATGCAGATGTTCCTACCAAGACATATCATCTCAATACATCACCGTCAAAGAAAAGGGTATGGATACCCAAGGTTGTCATACAGATACGGTCTAGCAAGCCCACAAGGCTGGATTAAGGAATAAAGCCTGGGTCTGAAGTATCCGACATTGTTGCAACAATTACTAGCAAGATGGAGAAACAAGTGGAGGATATCCAGCCAAGTCCTCCAGATCTCAAGATGTTATAAGAATCGATAATTGAAGAAAAGGTCGAAAAGCTCAGGGTCAAGATTTTTGAGTTAGCCTAAGAACATGGTGTTTCAGATTACCATATCCATAGGAACCCGAAGAGACTAATAAGAAAAATCAACAAAATTATTGCCCATATCACAGATTGCTTGGACACACAGTAGAAGAATGTTTTATCTTTAAAGATTGGCTCAAGAGGAATCTTAAGAAAGGAATATAATGATCCTGAAAGAATATTTAAAAGAGCATGAAAAAGGTTTCATAAATATGATTTTGGACGAGCTAATCTCTCTAATTAACCTATATACTAGAATAGATGGATGGAGTATAGTCTGGAGCAAATCATCCAAGAAAATACTAAACCATATCTAGTATGCTTCAAGGCAAGTTTTCATTCAAAGTCTTTAGCCTGCCAAACCTGAGATGAAGATTTCACCAAAAGATCTGTCATCGTCAAAGAAGAAGAAGAAGAAGAAGAATACGATTGATAGCACAGGAGGGTAAGATAGGGGTTGTCTTTGCTAGATTAGTTGTCTCGTATTTGGGGAAGAAAATGCTCGAATCCTTGACCTTGTATGATTATCTATTTTCCCTTCCGGGTTATGATTTCGGCTATATTTTAACTATTTCTGTTGATAACGTAATCGATTATGACCAATCTAACTTCGATCTCAATTCCAGAAATGATAATGGAAAGCAAATAGTAACACGAGAAGAGCTACCTCCACCTCCGCCAGTGGAAGAAAAACATAATCAAGAGAAAATTGGAGGATCATAAAAAGTGGATTACAACATGCTAGCTCATCTTAGGAAGTTGCCGACCAAACTAAGAATCTACGATGCTCTAATGCTGTCAAAGGAGATGAGAGAGTCTCTGGTTACAGCTTTGCTTGACCCATAAATTTGTTTAGCCCAGTTGGCCAGCACATCCTCAGATGAAGTTTGCTCGTTGAAAGAACATTCTGGGATAACCTTCACAGATGAAGACCTGCTGCTCGGTACCTCTGACCATAATCGTCCACTCTATATCTCCGTTAACATCGGTAGATTTGTGTTGTGTAGAGTTTATGTAGATCTTGGAGCATCCCTCAACTTAACAAGTCTACGGACATTGGCCTATTTGGACATTGAAGCTCAAGAGCTTACGACCAATAAAATGATGCTAAGAGGATTCAACCAAAAGGGAGAGAGAGCCCTAGGATCAATTACATTACTTATGAAAGTTGGAGAATTATTAATGACCGCTAAGTTTCATATCATCAATGTCGAGACCTCTTTCAATGCTTTACTGAGCTGACCATGGATTCACGAACACAACATGGTTTTGTCGTCTCTACACTAATGCATTAAGTAGTACAAGGAAGGACAAGAACATTGCATCATGGGTGATTTACAGCCTTTTTCAGTCCATGAAGTTGGCATTCATAAAGATGTCGCCTACTACGCGCCTCCGAAGAAATTTGTCTTTTCTCGTGAAATTGTGAAAAATAAGAGTGAATGTTCAGAAAAATCACAAAGGGAAGGCCATTCAACTCCGTTTTAGCAATCTTCCACCACTCTATTACTATAAGTTGGTGGGGATTCTTTTATTTCATGCACCTAAGGTCGAGGCCAGAGACGTGGATGAGAAAGAACCAATTTAATTGTTGAACGGACTAAGCCGACCATCAACATTGATGATAAAGAAAGTTCTGAAGATGAAATAATGATGAAAAAATAGAGGAAACCTCGTATGAGATATCCTTAGAAGATACGGAGAAAATCAAATATGAGACAATGTATGATCGAATAAACCACTATGTGAACACCATGACCCTTACTTTGATTCTTCCTCAAAAGGTCAAGAGTTTAGAGGTCAAGGAATTTAGTAGCATTGGTTTGAAGCCGATCAAGTTTTATCATGCTTCTACTTTGACTAATCTTGAAAGTCATGTAAATTTGGATGAGGATTCTAATGAATTAATGGAATTACCTTTTAGTTAATTTTTTCCTTGTGCATAAAAGTTAATTCAACAAGGACAATTGCCAAAATAAATGTCAAAAGATAAGTTACAACCTTTTTAAAAATTATAGAATATTAAAATTTGAACTCCTAACTCGAAAGGGGGACTCAGATTTGGTAAAATAGGACCAGTCGATGATTTAGAATTTTGCATAGTTGTTATTAGCAGATTGAAAGAGGATTGCCTCAATGTGGAGGATGACTCTACTGATCAGCTAATAGAAAATGCTCCGCCAGAATTTGGGGAGGAAATCAAATCAACTATTTATGAATTGAAGGAAATTAACCCGGGGAAAGAGAAGTAGCCCCGACCTACATTTATAAGTTCTCTACTCAACAAAAAAGACTCTTTAAAATTGATCAAATTGTTAACGGAATTCAAATACTGCTTCGCATGAAGTTACGATGAAATGTCAGGACTGTCAGCAGAAGTGGCTATTCATAGGCTCGGGGTGGAAAAGAATATGACCCCATTAAAACAAGCTCCAAGAAGAATGCACCTCGAAATAGAGCAGCTAGTCATTGCCGAGGTAAAGAGGTTAATATAGGCTAATTTTGTAAGAGAAGAGAAATACCCCATTTGGTTAGCTAACATTGTACCTGTCAAGAAGAAAAATGGGACAAATCCGTGTATGTGTTGACTTCAGGGATTTGAACAAAGCATGTCCAAAGGATGAATTTACATTGCCAATACCAGAAATGATGCTGGATATCTCTTCGATAAATGAAATTAAGATGTCTCCCGAGGAAGCAGCTCTTACAGCATTCAGAATATTGATTAGAATTTTTTGCTACATAGTGATGCCGTTTGGGTTGAAGAATGCTGGAGCGACATACCAACGAGCTATGACAATGATTTTTGATGGTCTAATTCACAATCAAGTGGAATGTCACGTGGATGATTTGGTCATCAAAATTAAACAAAAAACAGATCATTTGTACGACTTGAGGATCGTGTTATAATGGTTACGATGATATGACCTTAAGATGAATCTTTTAACGTATGTCTTTTACGTTACCTTCAAGAAATTTCTAAGATTCCTTGTCTGTCATTGGAGGATCGAGATCGACTCGGATAAGATTAAAGCTATCTTGGAATTGCCTCCTCCCAAAACCTTAAAACAACTATGTTCCTTCCAAGGTAAGTTGACATATCTCAGACACTTTATTTCTAATTTCTCAGGTGGGTGTCAGCCCTTCTCGGAATTAATTAAAAAGGATGTCAAATTTGTTTAGGAAGAGAAATTCTAGTGGGCCTTTGAGAACGTTAAACGATATTTAATGACACCTCCTGTTTTGGCAGCCTCTATCTTAGGAAAACCATTAATACTTTATACCGCTGTCATAGATGACTCTCTTGGAGCCCTCTTAGCTCAAGTCAATGATGAGGGTAAGGAAAACACACTATACTATTTGAGTCGTCGCCTAACACCGACAGAGATAATGTATCCGCCTGTTGAGAAGCATTATATAGCGTCAATTTTCGCCGCTCAAAAGTTAATCCGTTGCAATATTTGATGACCCAACCAACACTCTCTGGACGTTTAGCAAGATGTTCAATGATTTTGTTGCAATTTGATATAACTTTCATTCCCCATCATGCTATCAAGGGACAAATTTTAGCAAATTTTCTTGCTGCACACTGCCGACGCTATTTTTGGTGGGGCGAGTTGCCCGTAAGAAGCTGTCGGTCACCGAAATCAAAATCCCGTCTCCCACTTCGAAAGGATGTTTAATTTACATATATATTTAGCTTTAGAAAAATATGAAATCAATTTGACTCCATATTTTTCATAGTTTAAATAAAATAGCGTTGTACCTCAAACCCTGTTTCTATCCCGAAGGGTAAACACAAGACTTGAGGATGAAACTCGATCAAATAAACTAAGGAATATATGACATTTGTTTGGTCTGCGAAACATTTAAATTTGTCGACAAGTTCCCCTATTTAATATAAAGAAATAAACCATTGGAGCCTTTCTTCCCTGCACCTCAACAAGCTTGAGAAGCCAAATCCAAGCCCTGAGCTTCACCAGGCAGCCATGGCTTTAACTGGACTTCTCCACTACCAAGGAAGAGAGTGCTTGGAACCCTTAGGAAACTCTGCCAAAATCTCACCAGAGCTTCTCCAAACAATCCCAAGTGCAATCTCCTTGCTCTCAGCCACTGATAGCATCCCCTTAGAGCCAATTTCTCCCTTGAAATTTGCCATAACACTAGGACAGATCTCTCCACTCCACCAGAGTGCACCAATATTTAATTAATGGTGCACACACCATCCCCACAGTGAGAGAAGCTGATTCCCCACAAAAGCCCCCTTTAAAATAGCTTCTAGCATAGCTCTAGACCAACATCTGAAATCCACCTTGATCAAGTTCATACCTAGACAATTCATCAAGGCATGGAACTTCATATAGAGTTGTGTTAGACCCAATTGAAGCTATCACAGCCATCTGATTAAGGTCTCCCCTCTCAGACAAAGGTATTGAACTCTAACCCTAATTCGAGCTTATTTAAACTCTTCATGTGCAATGGCTTGATTTTATACTTGATTAACCATTTAGATAGGTTTGTCTTGAGTAGATGAAATTTTAGAAATAAACCCCATGCGATTTGGTTGAGTCTAGACGAAGATATTAAGGTTTTAGTGAGAACGGCTCACGGGTTAGGTCACTTGGGGACGTTGAATGGATGTCGTTCGATAGCGCATTTATGCAGTGAATAGTCCTGATGAAGCCAAACAAATATATGGTTTATAAATCATGGTCCACGTGGAGGCTACATGGCTTGCGGTGTCAAATGGCGAAGCGACGCGTGCGCGTTTCAGAGCTACCTAGGATGCACGGCGGTGAGCTGGATAAGTAAATAAATCAAGATTTTCTGATTTATTTAAATACTAGAGCTTTAAAAAAATCACATCTTACCATAGAAAAATTATAAAAACAAAAGAAAAATATCCTCTTGATCAGTGAACAGAGGAGAATAATGTGGAGCAAAAATAAAAATTATTTGTTAATCATATGATTTTTAATTAATTAAATACCCTCTGTGGTATTTTAATTCTCCATGATTAAAGAAGGCTCACCATGATTGAAATTTTTAGAGTTCCTTCCTCATCACAGAGGGAATATGCTCTGATTTTTCGAAGGTCAGAGAACATCTTTATGCTTATAGGTCTAATTTTCAAGTTAGGGTGATCATTTTGGCTTATCTTAATTATGTAAATCAAAATATCACTTGAAAAATTATAAGAATAATTTTGGTAGGTTTCCTGTGGTCAGAAAAGTCTAAGAAAAATAACATGATGTTTTGAATTATCTTGTGAATTTATATTTTTAATTAAATGTAAACATCTTGTATTAATTCATGTAAATTAAATACTAATAAAAATTTGACAAAATCAATCCCGCTTGACTTGATTAACCCTAAAGCTTCATGTACATCACATCCCGCATTTCTTACAGTAAGGCCTTTCTAGTGCCTGCCATAGAGTGAGCATTTTTTAATATCCACTTGACTATGCAACAATATACTTTTTATAAGGACATTTTAATAGGAGATAGAAGCGATCTAGATGCCCATCAGGTTTTGATCTTTCAACATGATGATTTCTTCAAGTTAATGTAGGACAAGTAAACTCGAACCATCACGTGCTTTAAAAGTTTAAAAGTTTCCTATGTGATCGATTCATAGACTAAAATTTGTATATTATTTGAGCAATATGTACAGTTGTATTACTATCATTTGCTTCACAACATCGTGGCATCACCAACCCCTATAAATTGATGGTATTGACTGCAAACCATAATTTGATTTTCTGCTCCCTGTAGCAAATAAATATTCCCGCAAATCTTCCTCAATCTGCTCTGTTCTCTTCCCTTACTCTCTCTCCTTCCTGTTACTCTATTACTTGGCTGTAATTCAAGTACAAAGATGGATTCAATAATAGCTAAGCTTAAATAATTCAATGTGATCTAATATGAGCTCAATCCAATACCATATGAAAAATACTTGAGTCAAGAAGGATTAGTATCAACAAGACACAAAATTAACATTATTGCATTACTTGCACACAACTCAATAAACAATTAAATCAATCAATTTTTTATAATAATTATTAAATAATAAAATTGTGCTCGAATGCGTAGCACTTTGGTTTGAAACAAAATGAAGGATATCACGGTACTGGGTTTGAACACCCCCCTCGAAAAAAGTGATTGAATTATTATTTTTTAGTTGATTCAAACATAACATTTTTTTTATTAGTAATTTTTAACAATCCAACTATCACGCAAAGAAAAAAATTTTCCATGCGTTTGTCTGCACGGAGAACACCGTACAGACAATGGTTGCGGTTCTCCCATTGTGGTAGAAAAAAAAAACAGCATCACGATCAGGTGTATCGCAGCCGGTGCTCACACGGTGTTGTATGCTTACAACGTATGGAAAAATTTCTTGACACAGTGACAAAAATAATTTTTTTTTCTATGTTTCCTTGCATTGAATTCAAGTTAAGATTTCGTATCAAAATAAAAATTGGCATATTTGTTATATTTAATCATTTTTCATATTTTGAATGTTGCGTAAGACTCGAGTTCGTTAACCTCTCAAGTAAAAAATGTAATATTTATTTTATAAATAATTAGAGAAGATGAATATAAAATTTGATTTTTTTTTTAATAAAAAATTAATAGAATTTTTTTCTCGATTTGATTCCCAGTATGGTGAATGAAATTGGTTTACAAAAGCTTTACATATTTAAATAACTAAAAATACAACTGTAACATAAAAGAAAATAAAAACACAAAAAGTAAGCAATTTGTTATATCAAGTTAAGATTTACTAAGATAAGTTTTGTTTAAAAAGTGATACAGATGTTCTCAAGTGCATATTCAACGGGACATTTGGCATAAGATCCATAATCCGCTAACTACTTCTGACCCAAAGAATCGGTAACAGATTCATGATTATAATCCGAGCTTTTAGTAACTAATTATTGTGCTAATCCTTAAAAATTTCTATTGCTATAAAATCAATTTCGGAGATATCCAGCCCCCGTTAACTCAAGTTGGCGGCTATTGCAAATTCTTAAGAGTTGAAACTTCTGTTGCTCTCCTCCTAGCTAAAAGTCTTTCCATTTATTGTGCATCCAATGACACCGCCGGCTCTTTCAAAAGGGCTTCTGGCAGGAATCAAGCAGCGGCTATTCAGGAGCACGCCGAGAATGCGATATGATCGGCCACCGATGGCGGCACGCGATCTCCGTATTACCATAACTGTGAATGAGAGTGGTAATCATGATCGGCTTTCGAAGTTTGTGGAGTCGTTGTCGAGTTTGATTACCAGATAGCCTCCAGATTTTTCTCGGGTTGTATGTCGCAAGCGTCTCACTGAGCATCCCGATGCCTCAGGTGGGATTATCACGGTCTTTCATAGTTTTCATTAAAAAGTAGGATTTTAATCTTTCCAGTGATACATTTAAGATTTATATCATTAGCAACCAAATGAATCAAAAGGAATAAACGATTAATTTTTAAGAATTTTTTTTGGCATTTGTAGAGATTAATCGAAATGCTGAGAAAAAGAATTTAGAAACTGACTAGTTAGCAATTTAATTAAACTAAATAGCATTTACAAAACCTTAAGAAATAATTTTTGTCATTTCAAACAATAAAAGTAAAATTATAATTTTATTTATGAAATAGAAAAGTTATAAATTCGTTTAGCACCGCTAAAAGCTTGTAGAGAGAACCAAGGAAGGGCTCTGCTTCATCAGGTCGATGGCTTTTTTATNATTTCAGTCCATGAAGTTGGCATTCATAAAGATGTCGCCTACTACGCGCCTCCGAAGAAATTTTTCTTTTCTCGTGAAATTGTGAAAAATAAGAGTGAATGTTCAGAAAAATCACAAAGGGAAGGCCATTCAACTCCGTTTTAGCAATCTTCCACCACTCTATTACTATAAGTTGGTGGGGATTCTTTTATTTCATGCACCTAAGGTCGAGGCCAGAGACGTGGATGAGAAAGAACCAATTTAATTGTTGAACGGACTAAGCCGACCATCAACATTGATGATAAAGAAAGTTCTGAAGATGAAATAATGATGAAAAAATAGAGGAAACCTCGTACGAGATATCCTTAGAAGATACGGAGAAAATCAAATATGAGACAATGTATGATCGAATAAACCACTATGTGAACACCATGACCCTTACTTTGATTCTTCCTCAAAAGGTCAAGAGTTTAGAGGTCAAGGAATTTAGTAGCATTGGTTTGAAGCCGATCAAGTTTTATCATGCTTCTACTTTGACTAATCTTGAAAGTCATGTAAATTTGGATGAGGATTCTAATGAATTAATGGAATTACCTTTTAGTTAATTTTTTC